>JAKSZP010014740.1:0-112657 GCA_022478985.1 Massospora cicadina
TTACCAGGTGGGTGTTATGCGACTCACTTGCTTTTGATCTAGATCTAAGGCAGGTTCATGGCTCAAAGCATCATCTAAACAGTTCTCCTTGCCTTTTGCAAGCTCACAAGAAAACGCGTTTTATGTATGGGTCTCATGCCAGAAGGTTTGCCGCAGATTCAGGACATGAAGGGGCTCAGTAGTTCAGCAAAGCCTATGTCTAATACAAATGTAGAATGGCTAGGAGGAGCCATGTAGATGGTATTATAAAAATGAGTAAGAGCTTCCACAACCGTTTATAATTCCATATTTTAGACAGCGTATTTTAATTCATGTAAGGACACCCTTTAGAAGAAATGTCCTACTGGATGCTTAACTCTATCTTTGCTAATAGTAACAGAGCAGCAGCAATAGCAAAGTTAGAAGCGTCTGTTGCCACTATAAGCTCCATATCTGGGTCCACATGATGAAAAGCTGACAGTGTGCAAAGTGTACTTTATGGCCTGAAAGGCATCCTCCAGCACAGATGACCACTAATATGTTTTTTGCTCCACTGGTTTTATAAAAGGGAGTGACAATCTCTGAAAAGTAAAGAGTGAAGATCTTATAGTTGAGTGTCCTCAAAAAACTTTGCAATTTTTAAACTGAAGTTGGAGTAGACCAATCACAAATCTTATTTTCCTTGTACAGAGTGACCATATGACCTTTTTTAATACAATATTGCCCATGAATGTGACCCAGGGCTTAAAAAATGTACAATTACTGATTCTCAACATCAGCTTCGCTGCTATCAACTGTTAAACAAATTATGCAGGTATATTCCATTATATTCCTGATCAGGGAAAAGGCCAAAATTTCGTCCAGATAGGCCACAGGACTAAAACTAACAACTCTCTTAATGGCACATTGATAAGACAGTAGAAAATTTCAGGCGCTTTCTTAAGACCAAAAGGCATGATATAACTTGAAAAATCTCCTTATTAGTATGGAATTTTTAAGCCATTTATGCCCCTTTTTAATGCGGATCTGGTTAAAGTCTTTTGTAAATCCATCTTGGAGAAAGATTTTGGCTTTCTCCATTTCACCAAATTGGCAATTTGTACTTATAAGATTGAATGTATATTGAGTATGGTGACATTATTCAAGTTAACCTAATCTACAAGGACGTAAAGTACCATCTTATTTTCCACAAAGAGGAGAGGTGAGAATACTGAAGAGGTAGGCTGAAAGATGGATCCATTAACAAGTTGATATGTACCACAAACATCTAAAGATGTCTTACTACAAAGTAAAATTGTAGAACGATGTGGAAATGCGACTAAGTCAGAATTGAGTTTAAAGTCAAAATCAAACCCCAAAATGGTCGGATAACAAATATTAAGAAGCCACGTCAAATAAATACTCTAACTCTTAAATACAGGAATGTAAGGAAACTTTCAGTGGACTTCAGAAGTGGCGCAAGAATGAGTTTATGTATATTGGATCATCGGGCAAATTGCCCTGAATGGTATTTTCAGTTAAAGGGATTACAATTCCTGCCCACACTTCAAGGTTAACGTCAACGTATTCTCTTTCAAGTTTAGGTAACATAAAATTTATTCCTCCAATCCACTCACAAGATAATTGGGTAAAGCTGGGGTTTGACTTCCAAAAAGTGATCGCCAAGTGGTATCTACTAACTTGATAATAAACTAGCCCCTACACTTTATGTATAGGATACCCTGTAAAGCATTTGTCCTAACCATGCGCCAGATTAGTAGTTTAGCTTAAGGTAGTCTAGTCCTTGTACAATAAAGCACTCAGAGGCACTGGTATCCACCAAAATGATTGTCTTTACTTCCTTAAAGGGAATGAGTAGCGTAAAGCAAAGAATACACAGAATACTCTTAATTCAATACAGACAGTGCAAACAATTAAGTAATAGAATCTGCTTCAGGCATAATAATATCATCAGGTTAAATCAAAAAAGGAAGTGAGATAGTTCGCCATTCTTAAAAATAATGGGACATACAAGAAACATTTTCTGCAGTATTGTACCTATCATCATATTTTGATATGTAAATTTTTCTGCCTCCTGATGCTGAAAATCATATTAAGGGTCAAGTTCAGGTTCCCAGAGGTAATATGATAAACAGAAATCAGCTCCAGCTAGACCCATAAGAGCTTATGAAAGGCCTTTCTGTATAATAAAATCACCATTAAAGTGACAGTTTTGGGTTAAGGCAGAATACCTGATCTAATAGTATTCTGGACATCGCTATTCAACACCATAGTGTCATGAAAATGGCAGAAAAAGTATAGACTGACCTGCCAATCAGGATGCGTGAGCACCCAAAAAGCAAGCCAGAATTCCAGAGGCATTTGTTGCATGTATGGCATTGTATGGAGCTGAAAATTTGGAAATGATAAATCGTTGGTGTAGGGCAGTTGTGAATAGCAACCCAAAAATGAACCAAATGGAGACAAACCCAGATACTGGGGTCTCGAGCAGGGGACAGTACCACTGGGATAGTTTCTTCAGGGTTGCCGGTGGGTGGGTTCAATACAATTGAGGAGACAAGAAGACGGATCCTTGCTTGGAAATGGTGGATGTAAGGCCACAAGATCCCAGTAAATTGATGGCAGATAGTTGAAATAAGGGGGTTGAATTTCCAGAAGTATCTGGCTTGCTGAATCCAGTTGATGATGGTGGGAGTCTTAGTAATCATCAAAACTGGTAAATCCCATCCAGTATAAGAGCCTACAGTCCACCAGGGAAATGCCATTGGGACTATGGCAAGAAGAATATCAATAAAGTAAAAATGATAGTTGTTGTGGCAGAATTTTATTGAGAGGAAAATGAATAAAATCGACCAACAATTTTCTCAGTGTGATGTAACTGATTAAATAGTGGTCAATTGATGCGAGAACAAGCTGAGATCAGGCCCTTCAAGTTCTATCTAACTGGAAAATTTTTTTGGGAGGGGGCAGATAATTTCAATGGGAACTGACATCAAAGGATTTAGCGGCAGGCCAAGTCACTGTTAGTTGACCTCAAATGCCTGAACTGAGGCTTGACTGCATTTCCATCAGTTGTCGTGACAGCATCTGGCCTGAAAAGTAACCAGGAATTCGCCAGGGCCACCCCACGTAGGGGCAGTCCCAATTGGTTGGAAATGGGTTCAGGATGCTCAACCTGCCCATGCCCAGTCACTGGACCATTCGTTCTGTCAAGAGAGTTATGTTGGCCACAACTCCTGATTTGCTGGATAGAGATTTCAAACTGTTGTCAATAATTTCTGATAATATTATTTGCACGTTGGGGATCATCCCCAATGATTTCAAGGGTGTTAGCTTTGGTGATCGCACTGCTGGCTAAATCAAAACTGTTAGCGATTCCAGCTGATTATTCAATCTTGGTCCCTTTTTGATTATGTGGGTTCCAATCATTGGGCTTGATTGTCATTGGTTTCTGACCAGTTGAATTCAACTTAATGATATTGGCATAGATTTCTCTAATTTAGTGGATGAGTTCAGCTAAGGTGAGCATGGGTATTGGGTGAGGAACCTGAAGAGGGAGAACTGTTACCCAGCACTCGTCTACCACATGGGCGAGGTCACCCTGGGTGATGAGGGGTACAGCCGCTCTCTTTGGACCCTTTTTATTCAGAAATGGGAGGATCGCCTGATTTATTCACAGGGGACGTTCCCCAGGACTTACACATAGCTGTCAGACCTCCTTCCAATGGGGTTTGCTTTTTCTACAGAAAAAGGTTCCTGTGCAGAAATTTTATCAGATGTATTTTGTGATTTATCAACTCAGGGCTATACATCTGCCAGCTCTAAGGTTCCCTTAAATAATTGAGTGTCAGTGAAAGATGCCTCTATTTTCAAAGAAGAATTGGGTTTTTGAAATCAGTAATATAGGAGTGGTTATGGGTGAAACAATTGCAGTTAAATGTTTATTGATTATAACTAAGGCTAAGCCCCTTCCAATCCATTAGTTCTCCTAGAAAAGAAGGCATTGAAGTAAGAGAAACCTAATTTTATTAAGATAATTAGTGTTTATGAAGGTTTTATTTATAGTGTTCTCAACAGATGAAACAATTTAAGTAAAAACTACTAGTCCCCCCTTTTGTTTAAAAGGAAAAAACTACAAAGAAGAGCACCAATTACAAAAACTTTTCTTTCTCATTGCAAACACTTTTGCAACCCATTCAATTCAAGACTAAATCTAGTTTGATAATCTCATAGAGGGGATTAGTCTGCGCCCATGTCTGGGAGCAGTTGGGCAAGCAAGGCAAGAGGAGCAGGCGGAAGGCCCGCGGCCTCTAACATTTGAAAATGCCCCAGAGAATCTGGCGGAATAGAAAAAAATCTAAAAAAACCAGCAGTCACAATTTCCCTGGAGATACTCGCGTGGCAAGCACAATGCAACCAGTACATCAACACGCCACATTCCCTGCCACTTTTGTCGGTGGAATTCAGAGTCCATGTGTATCTGGACATCCAAAAAATGGCCCTATGGGAAAAATTTTGTGAAGATGTACACAAAATTTTCCTGACCGCGGTGTACGTTGCACCTCACTCCATGTCATGCGGTTGGCTGGACCTAGGTTTCGAAAGCAAAATAGCAGCAGATGAGGCTGCAGCAGTGCACGTAGTGGTCGACCTCCCCGAAGGGCAACGGGTCATCAAAACTAAATGCACCAGATGGACAAAATCAAACCAAATTTTCCTCACGTTTGACTTTTTGCCTACTACGGTAAAACGTGACATTTTGGAGCAACACCTGAAAGATGGTCTCGCCATATACAGCGAAATACAATCTTTCAAAATGCAACGTTTCATGCTGATGCCACACCTGTGCACCGGCAAAGCCATTGCAGTTCTGACCCCAACCGAGGAGATCGTGAAGGACCTAACCCAGATCCCACACTCCACCTTTATTGACATTGCAGGGCACACCACCCACCCATTCTGGGTAACCGTGGACAGCGCGCCCCCCATTTGCACCCACTGTGACGCGTTCAGCCATAAGGCACACGCGTGCCCCATCAAAGAGGGCGTTACATTCCAAGAGCACCCCTCGGCGGCCATGGCCAGTGGAGAGGCGCACTACAAACCAACCGCAAGCACCAAAGAGGCTTTCCCATGGGGAGCACAAGGCTGCTACCTATTGGTAAAGCCCATCTCCCTGCAGGAGCGGAAGAAGGCCAAGCAGGCCCAGAGGACCGCGGCCATGGAAGCGGCCAAGGTCACCACCACCATCCCACACTCACAACGCCAGGAGGACATGGAGACCTTCGCGGTGGAAGCAACTTGGGAATTCATCACCCAATCAGATTGGGAGGCCCAAGCTGAACGGGCCACTCAATCTGAGGATCCGATGGGAGATTCGATCTCACCCAATCGCTGCACCCAAGCCCCAGTCAAAACTGACTTGGGACCTATCCCAACCAAAAATTTTTTTTTGCCCCACTCGACGGTGCACCAAACTTATCCGCACCACAAAAAATTCATCCGACGTCGGGAAAACAAAAAGCAAAGGCCAAAGCCAATGCAACTCTTTCCACAAAAATTAACAAAAACCCTGATAGCGTTGCTGCTAATACCCGCGCTGCTGTGAAAGCCTGTGGGGACCTGGAAGAGGCTGGTGGGCCAGGGGGCCCACCCCCTCGCACCTAAGGTGCGATGGGGGAAACCTTCACTCTAGGGATGCTGAATATCGCCAGACTTAAGGCCTCCCCGTCCCGGGCTAGGAAACTGAGTTTTTTACAAAATAATTTACCTGTGGATATCCTGGCCATCCAGGAAACCCACTGTCCACGAGGTTCTGAGGAAGCTTGGAAAACAATGCTCCTACCATCCCTATGCTTTTGGTCAAAGCACTGTGGGGTGCTAATTTGGAAAAACAATTTTTTCAAATTTACATCTTCAGAAACATTCCTAAATGACCGAGTGCTTGTTGCCACCTTCTCATGGGCCAATGTTGCACACACAATCATCAACATTTACGCCCCAAACAGTGCACAAGAGCGTCGGGAATTTTTCTCGTCAGTCAAATCCCTCCCGCTACCCCCCAATTCCTTCCTAATTGGTGACATGAACTGTTGGCTAACCTCACCAATGGACCGGTGGCCGCCCTCACCCCATGCCCCACAGGGTCACGTAGAACTACGCGTTCTAAAAGCCACCCTTGGGTTAATGGATGTGCTGCCACGACATGCCCCACTGCTCGAAAACATGACGCGTCCCCATGTCCACAACGGCCAGTTAAGGTCCATGACCCGCATTGACCTTATTCTAGCGCCGGCGAAATTCCAACCCCACATCTCCCACTTCAAAACAACGAAAATGGAATTTTCTGACCACCGACTGGTCTCGATAACATACCACTTACCCGTCACAGTTGCAAAGGCCCCACATTGGTGCAAAATCTGCCCCCCAGAGCTTGCGTCGCCAGGATTTTCCATGTGGGTGGAAGAGGCAACTATGGTAAAAAAGTTTGTTGCACCGTTTTGTGCGGACCCCATTTCCACATGGGCAACTTTCAAAGAAGACACCATCTGCCACTATCGCCATCTCTCATCCAGACACTCACGAGCCACATCGGCAGTTATATCGCGTGCGCTGGCAGAATTGGCCCACTTGGAGTCCAATATTCCAGCCTCAGGATATAGCCCTGCATGGGGCCAGAAGTGGGCGGAGGCAGCAGCCCACCTCAACGCACTTGAAAGGCAACACAAACATCGGGTTTGTGTCCAATACAGGGCCACATGCATCACTAAAGGTGACAAGTGCACCGCATACTTCTTCAAAAATTTTTTTGCACCATGCCAGAGTGTGGCCTGCACACAGGTGCGAAGATCAGATAATTTTATTGTGGACACACTGGCCGAAGTGGCAATCGAAATGTAAAGATATTACTCCGAGTTATACCGAGCCGAACCAATTCAGCCAGCTGAAATGGCGGAATTTCTTGACAGAGCTCATATCTGCACCATTTTCTGATACCCGGAAATAATGAATTTAATTACACCAAACGAATTATGGACTACCATTCGTGGTGCGCCAAACCAAAAATGCCCAGGCCCAGATGGCATTCCATATGAGTTCTACAAAAAAATTTAAATATATATCCCCATTGCTGCTAGCCTCACTCAACCAAAGCCTGTTGGAAATGCGCCTCCTACCAGGAGGACATGAGGCCTTTACAGTCACACTCTTCAAGAAAGGGGATAGGCTAGACTTAGCCAACTGGCACCCCATTTCTCTAACAAACACAGACACCAAAATTTTAACAAAAATCATGGCTAACCGTTTAGGGACTGTAGCATCTGCCACCATCTCTCCAGAACAATTCGGTTTCATCCCCAGAAGGTCGATTTGGGATAACGTGCACTATGTGGCTAATGTGTGTCAGTCCACAGCCTCTGGGGCACTTGTATTCTTGGACCAACAAAAGGCCTATGATAGAGTAAACTGGGAATACCTTAGGGCCTGCCTCCAACAATTCCGCCTACCTCCCCGCTTCATTAACTGGGTGATGCTGCTCACGGAATCTGCAACAATGGCAGTGCGCGGCCCAGGTTTCCTAACAGAAGTAGTCCATCCTCAAAGGGGCCTGCGACAAGGGGACCCCCTGAGCCCACTCTTATACAACTTCAGCCTTGACTCACTACTGCGAAATGTGAATGCCCAACTCACTGGGGTCCATGTGCCAGGCCAAACCACAGTCAAGATGATGGCATTTGCAGATGATTGCGTGGTGGGGGTGTCTAATAACAAAGATGCACGCGTGCTTGAAGCCCTCATCCAGGAATATTCCCGGGTAAGCAACGCGGCACTGAACGCCTCCAAAACCGAAATCATCCTCCTTGGTCGGTTTCAGAACTGCTGGGCCCCAGCAAGTAGTTCCCAACCCAGCCCATCTGCTCGCCCAAGTCCACGCCTTACTAACTCAAAACACACCGCTCCACTGGTGCTCCCCTTTGTGCCACGACCTACCATAGGACTGGTACGCCATTTGGGCGTGTGGTTGGAGGCAGGAGGATACGCGTCAGCAGTAATGGAGTGCCATATACTGGACAACGTGACGAAGCGAATCGCCTCTCTCAGAGCCCACCCTACTACCCTCACTGGCAGGGTTGTTCTTGCCAACTCTATGCTCCTATCCAAAGTCTGGTTCGGAGCCCACGCCATCCTCTTCTCCCCAAGCTTCTTCAAATCCCTGTATGCTTTGCTACAAGGTTGGCTTTGGTCAGGCCGCCCTCCACCAGTACGGCTAGAGGTCATGTTTGGCCCTCATCATCATGGTGGCATGGGCCTACTTGACTTCAAAGCTTATGCCGCCAAGATCCTAGGCACCTGGATTGCGGCCGTCACTGCTCCTACACTCCCATCCCAACACTGGTCCCGCGCAGCCCGCTCCAACTTCTCCCGAGCCTTGAGCCTCAACAATCCATCAAACCCCCACTCCCTGATGAAATACCTCGCATCACACACATCAGCCACAGGTCCTCACGGGACCAAAACCCACTACAAACGAATCCTACTCTCCATGCGAAGCGCAGAGTGGAGAATTCATATTAGTGGACATACAACCCAAAGAGGCCGCCCCTCTCCTCAGTTCACACAAGAGGTACAGGGGCTACCCATCCATGATGGCGTGATCCCCATTCGACCCCAATTCCTATCCAGGGTGGACTACCTGGACATGATGGACATCCCTTATTCCACTGAGACCCAAAAGACTATCTGGAAATACGCACACCATCCTCTGTTGCAGCCTCAAGTCCGCTCCCATGTGTGGCGCTGCCTAAGGCAGGTGTATCGTACAGCTGAGCGCTCTAATGCTTTACACTCATCCTGTGTCGTGTGTGGCCAGTATGGAACGCTGTTTCACCGCCTGGAGAAGTGCCCCACCTCTAAAGTAATATGGCGCGAAGTCCAACGTCTGCTAGGCCAGGATCAAACACATCCCTTCAGTCTGTCAAGAGATATGTTTGCTTCATCAATGGCCTCCCCCTCCCACATTCCCTTCGTGCTCTGGTGGTTGCAATCGCCATGTGGACTATCCACACGATTGTCTTGGATGCCATCGCCGGATCCATCCCCACCCTCCATGAAGCTGTCCACAGATTCTGGTCTCATTTGGTGGATCACTTTCAAGCGTGGATGTTTGGATATCTCCCACCACGTCGCCGACAGCTGTTCTCCTCCTGGTTCCCAGTCTGGTTCATCAAATCAGACCCCTTCCTCCACACGTGCTCAATAGTGGCTACGCCCCCTACACACGTTCCCTCCCCCTTCCCATAAGTGGCGTTCCCGCTGGCAACAAGAGATAGCATCGCTTCTCAGGGTGCCTCCCCTGGTACTAAGTTTTGTCTCGTCTGAGTCATATTTGGAAGTGTCCGTCCCATGGTCAGCCTTCCCCACAATAAATTTAAATTTAAAGAAGAGCACCAATTACCTGATCAAAGTCAGCAGGTGGAGCCTGCCAAACATGAGGAATATTGCTGGGTGTCCAATGTTGATCATAGAAATGATGTTCTAACTACATAAAACAAAAATAGAGTCTATGCCCAAGTGCAAAATTCATTTAATCAGGATACTAAGGGTGTCTCATCTAAAAAAGTTAAAAGAACTTGTAGAAGGTTTGGAAGGTAGACAATTCTGGGCTTCAGGCTTCCAGAAGGCGTACCAAACCTTTTATTGAATTTAAAAAATACGGCTGAGCTTTATAAGCTATAAAGCTCACTCAACTGCACTGGGGTAATATTAACACAGAAAAGTTTTTGCAGCGAAAATGGTGGTCTGAGAGTTGCTAATATATATATATATAATTATAAAAGCTTCCAAAGAAATAGAAGCTAGCGTCTTCCTGATTTTAATAAATACTTTAGAGGTAGGTTTTGGAACAATTACATTAGGGTTTGAAAGGATCCAAGACCATCAGGTACGTGCAATAAGGGCAGGAACCCTCCAGATGACAGTAAGAAAAGAAGCGCTTAGCTTTTTGTTAGCCAAAGCAGATGATAACACCATGGTGTGAAGCACAGTAACTGTGACAAAGACCAAATGCACCCTGTTACCATTAAGGTAGAGTCCTACATGGAAAAATCCTTGCAAATATAATAAAACAGTTTAGTGACTATTATCAAATGTGAGTCTTTTTTCTCCCGTTATCATAATAGGTGTTGAGAATACTCCTTCAAGCATCTAGGGAACAAATTACTAATCTAAGAAAAAATAGATCACCGCGGAAGGTGTTTACACTTATATAATTAGAGACTTCCTTGAGGAGGTCTTTAGTAAGACCAAAACGAAGATTTATTTTTTAGTACTAGTAGGACTTATCCAAGGGGACGTCCACGTATCTCTATCTAAAATGTGCCAAGCAAAGGGATTATCATCATAATAATAATTACTGACATGGTGCCTTGGCGTTGAGACTAAGCAGTCATATTTGGAGGAGAGTAGGGGTCAGGGGATTTTTGTTCATCCCAAGTTTCTTCAGGTGGCGGGAAAGGTAGATAAAATGGTGGTTGGAGCGTCAGATGCATGGCGCAGAAGGATATGAAGGTGAGGTTATTTTTCAACAAGTCCAGTGGTGCGAATCACCTCAATGTACTGAGAAAGTTAGTGCTCAGCAAAGGTGATTAGTATGGGAACACAATTAAACGACTTGATTTACTGGCAGGTTTAAGGGTAATAGAATTAAAGAGTAAAGTCCTTGTTGCATCAATGCATGCCAGCCTGCAGTGAACACTTGATATTTAATGTTAAATCTAGTGTCACTTGGGAAATCATGGGGAAGTTAGGAAAGGAAATCTCCACAAAATAGCTCCATCTATGAATGAAAAGCTGGCAGAAGTGGGAGTTGGCAATTGAATCTGCTGCTTTGACAGCCTTTGCTGTATATTTTTATAAGCCAGATATGTGTTATGAATATAGAATGAAGTGGGGTGTCAAATTGGGGGGATTTGTGAAAAATTAGGTCAGTAAGAGTAGGTTTGGTTCCATAGGTCCATTATTCATCTTGATCCAATTTGAGAAAAAAAAAACAAATTTGATTCAGCTAGCATTGGGACAGCAACAGGAGTTAAATGGTTAGAAAGAGCTGAATGGCCGCATACAATAGACCATGATAACTCCACCGGCGCTTGAGCAACAATAAGCAAAGTAATAGTTTAAGAAATCAAACTCTAGTTGAGCGGAGCAATGGTAGCAGTGCCTGTGGAAGTTTGAGGGCGATGAAGAGAAAAAAGATCCCCAATTGAAAACTTTTGGAAAGGCAGTAGCAGAGCTGACACTGAAGGGAGGACAAGAGGAAGCAGATTAAGCGGAAACTTATAAGCACTTGCACTTCAAATAATCAAGTTTGAAGTATAAGGGACAGATGGCGCGGCCATTTTTGATGCGTGGCCAGAAAGGATGATCAGGAGCAGATCTGATCATGGCATGGGGATATTATAAAAATGTGGGTGTCACAATGGAAGGGAAGATTGCTGTGAAAGGGAAAGGTTTTTGAGAAAATTAAATTATGGGAAGCATGGACTGAATTATAGGCTCAGCGCCGTAAGCTTCCAAACCTCTGTGATTTAATAGCAGAGGCATTCAGAAGAGAGATTGGAGGGTAATCCAGGAAACTGGAAAATCAGTGTGGCATCATGTGGAAGGTGAGTTTGGTTGATTGGGATTGTTTATTATATTTGAAATGCAGCTGTATTGCCACCAATGCGTGTCCTTCACAAGAGAAGCTGAGGTCAAAATACCACTTGAATGAACAGAAATCTATAGAATTTGACAGGCTTATAAACCGCCATAGCTATCTTGATTATGTCAGCGCTCATGTAGGGAAGAGGTTCTCACACTCAAACCAAAGGCCAAAATACAGGCTGCTCTGCAAGATCACCAGGGGGCTTCATAGCACCGCATTATTGTGTGAGGTGGTGGGCTATGTATTGAGGTGGGGTTTGTAGACAGGAAGTGCTTGGGGGCTAGCTGGGCCAGCCTGGGCACTTTTCAGCAGCGTCTGATAAGCACCAGGAGGCGGCACACCGCCGCCCTCATGAAGGGGCAGCAGGCTTCAATATTGTAAACATAGGCTTAGAGCAGATTGGGAAAAAAGAAATGGTTGAGCATTACCCTTTGTATCAAAATTTTTAAATTCAATAAAATAAGTGATAAAACAAAAATAGAGAATTATTTATATAAAATTTATCTTAATAAAATTTAATATGTGATTTTAAGAAGTCAAATAACAAGGATGTTAGTATACTTAAATCATTATAAGGAATTTAATGGAGGTGAGACATGGTCATATTGTTTAGGTAAATATAAATTGTGTAAATTGAAAAACTTACCCTCATCAGTAATATTTTTAAATAAGTAAACAAAAATTGTGAGCCAATTATATCTGAATTCTGTAAATAAAGTAACAAGGTTTTTGAATAGGACTCAACTTTTGTTAATTAATCAAACGCAATGAATCATTCTTGATAATTAAACGACTATTAAACTTTAGTGCCATAGTCAAATGCTGGCAACCTCATTATGTGAACCCTGAGAATCAACCTGAGCATACTTGAGCCTTACCCAACTTTGGTCTATGGTATGTTCTAAATAAGGGAGAGCACTCAGGTTGATACATTTTGTATTAATATGCTCCTCTTTGTTCTTGAAATTAGTACCTACAAGTATGTCATGGGACATGACAGCTAAATGCTTGAGGGAACCGCTTGTGGAAGTTTATTAAGTAATTTTCTGAGCATGGGGACAGTCATACGCATGAACCTAGATGTTATCAATGCATCATAGCCTTTTCAGGACATAAGTTATTGCAACCTTCTATTTATTAATTTACATTCCACAATCCCTTTAACTTCACATGCTAGGAAACCCTTTACCAGATGGAACTCAGGAGTGAAAAGAGGGTTTTCTAGTAAAAGGTGAGATTTCTTTTATAAAAATTGAGAAAATTCTGAGCTTTGGAGGTATTTTCACTAGTATGAAGCATGTTCTCTTTTCTGAGTTTGAAGTAAGTACTAATCCATTTGGCATTTAGTTTATGAAAAAGTTTTAACAAAAGAGTTTGGAATTGATCATACAATATATCCAAGCTTGTAGTTTATACATACTCTCAGCCTGAATTCATCTGCTTCTCTTAAAACTTTATAACCCCATCAGATTTGTTGTCACCTTATGATAGACTTTCTTGAAGTTTTAAAAGTTTGTACCTCTTAAACCTATAAGGCACCAATACCCAGGGTAAATGAGGGTATTATCTTCAAATTTCTAAACAATGGAGAGCACATTAATGAGCGTTGGCTATTATTGTGACTGAAATGGGTTAGTGAAAGATGTTAAAACCAGCTTGAATGCTCAGTTGAGGTTTAACATCTCAAAAAATTCTAGGCTCTGATTGGCCCCTTTAACCTTCATAATATTGTAGTGTTAGGAAGTCAATTATCATGGATGGATTATAAAGAATCTTATATAGTTTTTCTCAAAAAATGGTAGGTAAGCAGTGGCTAACGATTGCTGATAATTTTTTGAGGCACTCCATGAGCCAAAAAGGATGTGATTTATGAATAATATTAACATCTTTGCTGCCATCACAGTATTACGATAAGAGATAAAGTGAGCATATTATAAAAAACAGTTTACAAGAACCATGATTGCTTCATTTTTTATGAGTTTGAGAGCTCTATAATGAAATCAGTAGAAATAAAAGACTAAGGTCCCTCCATTATCTGTAGAGGAACAATAAAACCAGATGGCTTAGATGACTTGTTTTCTTCTTATTGCATACCAGGTACTTTCTGGTGTACAGAACATTTATGTATAAGAACCCTTCTTTTACATGCTTTGTAGATAAATTCAAAGATTTTTGCATTTAATTTTGGCCCATAGTAAATCACCATGGTGGTCCTAAATTAGCTTAGATCTCAAGGTCCAGGAACCCATGGACGTTTTTGAAATAAACAATTCAAACTTTTAAGTGGTTCCCCTTTATAATTTTCTTTGAGAATCTTATAATTTTTTTTTCAGGTTTGATTTTTATAAATGTTAGACAAAAGTTATTTTTTTATTTGACTAAACTCTTCCAAGTCCTTTAGAGATGTAAGGACTTGGTCTATAAAGGAAGAGTAGAATAGTTAAAGGAACAATATCTTGTAAAGGATCATAGGCTCAATATACAGTTCTACCTTTCTATTATTTAATAGAGCTTGGTTCTAACTCAGGGCATCTACTAGACCACTATCTTTGCTCTTTATGAACTCATAAGTGAACACACACTGATCCAAAATATATTAGCAACACGTTTTTCAAGGTGTTTGAGCCTGGGGGGAGTGCAATTGAAGCTCTCTGTGAAAGATTAAAATGGAATGGTATGGTTGAGCTGTGCAAATAACGCCATTAGCCTATATCTCTTACCACATCCAAAAGCTCTTTGTCATTAATTGCATGGTCAACTACAGAGATTTCATTTTACAAAAAAATAAACCAGTGGACATATACCTTCATTATTGCCCACTTGGAGTAAGACATTCACAACTGAATAGTTGGAGGCATCGATTGCAACTATGTATTTCTTAAGAGGGCCAACGTGGCGGATAGTTGAGGTATAGAGCAAGGTATTTTTTACCGCCTAGAAAGCACTCTTATGCTCACAAATCCATTGTAGGTTCTTGGTCCCACTTTCCTTGTTTAAAGAAGAAGCAGCCTTGTAAATACTTAAGTAAATTTTTTTAGGAAAGTGCAGAATCACAAAAAGCTTCTTAGCTCCTTGAATTAAGTTAATGTTGGCCAGTTGCAGTTTGCCTTCTACTTATTAAGGTGATCATGTGCACCTTGTTGAAATAAAATTTTCCCAAGAAGAACACTAAATGTAAAGGATTCATGTTTGCTAATCTCTTTCTCTAAGGCTGGTTGCCTTTGACTTTTTATTAACTTGATTAAAGTAAATCTTATGGGTAACATGGTCCACAGAGAATATGAATATGCCTTACACATAGGACACTGCAAATATCCCCAAAGGATCTCTCAGGATGCATGTTGCAATTGTTCTGACCAAATATATATGTATTTTATCTACTTAATTAATTTATATAGTTAACTAATATATAGATAAAAGATTCAATTGGTATGCTAAGCTGATGTTAATCAATAAGATTCATTTAATATGTATTACATTGCCCTGCGGACAGCTTTTATATGATGTTTCAAAAAGATTTATTGAATTGATATTGAAACTTTGGCTGACGCCTTCTGATTAATGGTGATTACAAAGGAAGATCGAATACTTTATCCTAGCTGTTGCAACTTGATTCCCTGATTCCTTGATTACTGCATCCTGCCACTCTGGTTTTCATTCCATCAATTTTATAATTATCATTACCAACTACCTTACCCCACGCTGGCATAACTTTATTAGTAGTGATGTGCATAATGTCTTTTTAATTACCCACTTGCCAATGTTTTGGTTTTAATATGCTATTACTATATGATGGAAATAACCCTGAAATCAATGTCATAGCAGCCATGTATTTTTAAACTATGATATTGACCAGAAATTCATTATTGCTAGTTAGTTATAATATAATTGCACAGAATGAGAATGAAGTATTAGAGGAGCATATAAGGTGGAAGTTGTCATTATAATGGGGCCTTTTTTATTCTAGCTTATGTGTGAAATCTTACTACTATCAATATTAACCACTGTGAAGCCCCCAAGCAACAGTCAGTACTTGATATGACTTGTGCTTATTTTTTGATTTTTTCAAAAGCTGTTTATATTAGATATTTTTTCTTTGTATGTTTTTCAGGGTTATTGTCTTCAAAATACCATATTTTTGTGCAGCGTATAAGAGTCCCCTATATGGCCATCAGGATAGACATGATGCTACATCACTTCTGATCAAAGAAAGGGAATGCCCCTGAGCACTACCACTGGAAAAGGTAGCAGACTTGGGGCACACTCTTGTTGAGCGAAAGGTGGCCGCAAAACCTTATATTAATTTGCCTCAACCCCAGGTTAGTGGGAACTCCTCTTCCTATATTTATCATCAGATCATCTGAGGCATACCTGGAAAGTTGAGAGCATATTCCGCAAGGTCTATTAGAAATCAGAGGATCACAATTAAATACTTAAAAGGGGTTGAATCACAATGCTCTTACTAAGTAAAACATAATTAAGCCAAACAAATTAGTATTTATGGATGCTATAATTGAGAAAAGCTTTCATTTGAGATGACCCCAGAGGAGACAAAATAAGAAGTTTAGCATGCTCACAAGCTAGAAAAAACTCCCAAGTTGAGGCGCTGGACAAGCCATCTGCCTATCCATTCTGAAGACCCCAGAAAACAAAGAAACACTCAAGAAACTTCACTGGACTTGTTTTAGTCGCCTTAGAAAGATTGATTATCACCAACTTTTCTATATATATTTACTAGACACCCCACATCTCCCCTCATTAATATAAATTCATGGCACTCTGCCAATATAGTGAGCAGGGTTATTTTGTATTTTCCTTTTGAATTACAATAATATTTAAAACACAATTTTTTATATAATATTTATTAATTTTAATGTATTCTTTTTCTCAAAAGAATTGTTGCAACCTATGGAGGGTCCTGTCAGGCAAACAGCAAGTAAGAATTAGACTGGCCTGCCATCCCAGATGCCAGAGCACCTGAATGATAAACCAGAATGCCCATAGCACTGCTGTTAATATGACAAATATGGAACTAGAAAGGAGTTCTACCAATATCTGCTGGTGAGCCAAAATAATATACAGAAATAAAGTAAAATACCAGATAACCATGGCCATCAACCCCAAGGGGTATGAGAGTGTAAGCATAAAAGGCGGCTTAATTCTCAACATATAAAAACTAAAATTTGGGGAAGGTTTTTTAATGGAAAATTTAAAGAAGAAAATTGACCAACAATTTACTCAGTGCGATGTGACTGATTAAATAGTCATCAATTTGGAGGGAAACCAAGTTGGGATTGGGACCTGCAAGTTTGACTTAACCAGCAAATTATTCAGGAATGGGCAGGTTAGTTCCCTGGGAACTGACATTGAAAAATTTGGCAGCGGGCTGAGTCGCTGTCAGTTCGACCTCAAACGTCCAAACCAAGGCTCAGCTATGTTTCCAATGGTTGGAGTGATGACATTTAGCCCAACAAGCAGCGGAAATCCCCCAAGGCCAAACATATAGGGGTGGCCCATTTGGTTGGGAACAGGTTTGGGACGCCCAACCTGCCCATGCTCGGTCACTGGGCTGCTCATTTGGTCAGTGGCATTGTGTCAGGCAACACCCAATTTGCCAGCAGGAAGCTTTGAACCCTCATTGATGGTGTCCGATGCTATTACCTGACCATTGGGGGTGATGCCCAATAAATTTGGGAGGGGGGGGAGATTTTTCTGATCATCATGTTAATTGAATCACAACTTTCAGGCATTCCAGCTGATAGATTGGTCTTCATACCTTTTTGATCATTTGAAATTTGAGCATCAGGCTGATTGCCACTCAAATTAGTTGCAATTAATTTCATTTTTACAATCTCAGTGCATATTTCACTGAAACCTCATAGCAGTTCTGCTGAGGAGAGTGTGGCTACCAGAAGCAGGATATAAAGCGGAAGGGCTGTTACCCAGCGCTTGTCTACCATGTGAGCGAGATTGCCCTGAGTAATGAGGGGTATGGCCATCCTCTTTGGTACCTTATTGCTTGGGAATGGGAAAATGGCCTGATCGACGCCCAGAGGACGTTCCCTGGGACTTACAGGTCCCCACTTGTTGATCTCAGTGATGGTGGAGGCCATTTCTCTAGTGTTTTTAGTAATAGAGGCCCTCACTGGAAGAACCAAGGAACACACCCCTGTGACAGATGGGGTCCCTGAACACTGCCACAAACAGTTTGGCAAGAGGGCCCAGGTAAGTTCCCACAAGCAAGATAACACCGCCGTGGAAAAATCCCTAAACTGAAAGTGTGGAAAACATGTGACTATGAAAGTTCAGACAATAGTAAGAACTATACTGGCACCAAGAAAAAGGGTCTGCCTGTAGTGGATCAGGCTGTACCTGATCCGCACACTGCTTTAGATCAGGCGACACTCAATATATACTTTGCTTTGATAGTAAGGGCCTTGAATAGGAGAGAAGTGTCAGAAGATAATTTGAGGAAGTCAGAGTTGGTGGTGAGTTGGACAGGGAGTTATACAATTGAGAGTGAGAGATTTGACATTCTGAGACTGAGATTCATCCAAAAATATGCCGTTGGGATTACAAACGGCGTGGATGATGATCTGATGGGATGTGAAGTCTTTGTTAGTGATGTGTTGGACGGTGTTTGAGAGAGCCTAGCGTAGGAGGGAGCTTATTATAAGACTAGAAGAGTGCCATTACAAGGGGATGGTTGGGGCCTGAATGGCCAGTTGCGTTTTCTAAGAAAAGTCAAGAATTTAGAATAAAAATTGCTTGTTATTATAAAATCTTAATTTCTTTAAAATTGTATAATAGAATTAAAGTGATGAGCTCAACCAGTGAGCTTGGCGTGGCGTTGGCGTCATTCTCAGCCCTCTCATGGAGCCAGACCCGGCTGTCAATGTGCATCGTCATGGGAAAATTGGTGTGGGAATACATGACAACGACGAGGCATGGCTGGAGGGTTTATAGATATGCTTCTGCCAGCCTTCCCTAATATGGTCAGCAACATGGCTCTTAAACCCAATTCCTTTTTGGCATATTGGTGTGATCCCGCCTGTTACATTAGATGCAACTCAGGTACATTATTGTTGGTCTTGTGGGGGCCCTAAGAGGAGGTGGTGGCCCCAGGAGTGGAGGAATGGTATTTCCATGTTTTGACAGTGGTGGTGGTGAGTTTCTCATTAACATTTGTGAAAAGAGAGGTAGTTTGGGTATGTGGCGCGAGACCTGTGGAGGTGGAAGAGAGCCATGGAGTATCTAAATCGCCAAAAGGTTGGGCGGCATTTTATATAGAAGCTTTGGATAATATTCATCAGGTGGTGTCACAAGTTCATTTTCAGGGGCAGTTGGCTCAAGTGACAGGAGGAGAGACCCCTTTTTCGCTGCAGATTGTGCAAATTGTGGAGGCATTACCATCAGACCTTGCGGGGTGGGTGCAAGAACTGATTGTGGATCAAGGTCGCCTTCCAGGTTTCATAAATGTGTGTGTTGATTGAATTGACCGGGCCACCTGTCCAGATGAGGCATAGGATGAGGCGTGGTTAGCTTTGCTGATGGTGAGTCAGGGGAAAGGATTGGTTGAAGAATATGCCCAGATTTTTTGGCCTTTAGTGAAAGCAGCATGACTATCATATTCGCAATCATCATGAATGTTTTGATGGGGGCTGCAAGCGGATATGTTGGCAGCTGTGGCAGCTACAAAATTTCAGAGTACGTTGGCTGAGGAAATCACATTGGCAGTACATGTTGAGAAACAATCGGCCTTGGAATGAAACTGGCGGGAGGATTCTATTTCTCCAGGAAGGGGCCAGTCAAATGCAGTGGCTCATAGAGGTCAAGGAGGCTTGCAGGTATCACGCAGAAATTTTTTGAAATATACATGGAAGGTTATGCCAGGGAAATGTTGAGGAGTCAGGGAGAACAGAAGGTCAGGGACATGGGAAGGATAATGGTTCCAAACCTACCTTACCTGCGGATTTTCAATCTGAAAATGCTTTAAATATTAAATCTAATTCTTCGCTTTATCCTCAGTTATTTATTCTGGTGGAGTTATATTCGCAAGGTTGGACAAAGAGGGTGTTGGCCCTGGTGGATAAAGGGGCCAAGGAAAACTATGTGGAATTCTCCCTGGAAAAAGTTTGAAATTGAAAATGCAGAAGGGTCCTGAGGTGGTGTATAATGACGTGTAGGGGAGGGCTCCCTCATGGAGTTTGGTTTCTTGGGTAGTTGTTAAGCAGAACCCGTTTTGGTTAAAGAGATTTTATTTGCAATCAGTTATCTGGCCCATCCTGTGATATTGGGGATGCGGTGGTGGCATCAGTTTCAGCCCATGATTTATCTCTCATTTAATACAATTATTTTGAACCCTCAGTTGGGGCCTCAGATTAAGTGAAAGATGGAGGTTGGAAGTGATGCTTTGAGTAGACTCAGAAATATGGGTGGAATGCAGGAGGGAGAGTTACCAGCTGAATATAGCGACTTTGTGGGAGTATTTGGTCCTATTAGGAACTAGCCTTTTTCCCCTACTGGTTCTTTTGAATTTTCATTCCAGTTCGAGGAAGGGTCAGAGCTTCCCTGGGGTGTCCATTATACTTTTTTAACCAATGAGCAAAAGGAGCATTGGAGAGCCATGTAAAATCAGTTTTGGAAAAAGGTTTGATTGAGCTTCTAGGTCTCCAGTTATGTCTCCTGTATTACTGGTGCCAAAAGCAAGTGGCAAACTATGCTCATGCATAGATTTCTGATGTCTGAATATGGTCATTGAGCCTGCTCCATATCCAATGCCTTTTTTGGAGGATATTTTACCAATGGTTACCAGTTGCACCATTTTTACAAAGTTAAACCTCATGGATGCATTCAATAAGGTGCCAGTGAAACCAAAACATCAAAAATACACCGCATTTAAGTGTCACTTGAGGGGTGTATCAATATCACATTATGCCATTTGGTCTTAGATATGCCCAGCGGTGTTTCAGAAGATGATCAATCATGTCCTTATAGGGATGATCAGTCAATTCTGTACCGCCTATATGTATGATATCTTAGTGTTTTCACAGTACTGAGGATCATGTCCAAGATGTCCAGGAAGTTCTGAGGGGAAATTGGATGGATGGGTCTGAGATTGAAACCTTCCAAGTGTGAATTGAATCAAAGTTTGGTGATGTTCCTAGGCAACTTGGTGTTCCAAGATGGATTAGGAGTATATCTGGATAAACTGCATATGATATGATCATGGAAGGCCCCTACTGATTATATGGGGGTGTGGAGTTTTTTTTTGGGAACATTGAACTTTCTATGACGGTTTGTGAGAAATCTATCCCAAATGGCCTTACCTCTCACGCGTCTAACCCAAGATGTTCCATTCATGTGTGGAAGAAAAGAGGAGTAGGCATTCAAATTATTAAAGGATAATTTACTTATGGCGCCTTTCTTGGCCCATCTAGATTCTGGGAAGCCATTTGTAGTAGAAACCAATGCCTCAAATTATGCGGAGGTTCAGTGTTACCCATGAGGGGGAAGACAGGCTCAAACACCCCATGTGTCATTTTTAGCCACAATATGATCCCTGACAAAACTCATTATCTGATATATGATAAGGAACTGCTGGCGGTGATGGCAGCCTTGCGGGAATGGCAGCACCACCAGCTCTCTGTCTGACAGCCTTTTGCTGTTTTAACAGAACATAGAGCATTAGAATATTATCATGAACCAAGGAAGATGAGCCAGCAGCAAGCCATATGGCACGTGGAGCTAGTTTAATACAACTTCAAGGTAGAATACAAGCCAACTTTTACAAATGTTCTAGGAGACTGGTTAAGTTGGGACAAAGGCTTAGCATATAAGAAGGATGAATTGGAGGAATTTAATACAGACACAATGTTCTGACCAGATCAATTCGTTATGATAGAGGGTGGTGGGAGTGAGTTGTGGGATGAAGTCCTCCAGAAGCAAATATTGTCAGAATAGGATAATGATTAAAGGCTGAGATGAAGGAAGGACAGCCACATGAACGCCATAGATTCTTCATGAAGAGGCATGGGGTGGTATACCATGATTCTCGCATATGAGTGCCCAATCCATCGTTACAATGGGAGGTAATTTGGGTCTCTCATGATCATCCATTGGTGGGTCATCCAGTGGCGGAGAAGATTATGGAGTTGGTGTGATGGGACTATTTTTGGCCGGGCCTGAGAAAAGATTTCAAGAAGTATTTGAGGAGTGTTTGGTATGTGAAAAATCAAAACCCTAAGGAAACCTCCATCAGATAAGTTAAACCCACTGCAGATACCACGTGCGCCATAGAATTCAATTAGCGTTGATTTTATAATGGGTCTTTTGAGGGTGCAGGAAAAGGATGCAGTTATGGTGGTCATTAATAGACTGACCAAATACGCCAAGTTTTTCCCGTGTACAGAGAGACTTTAAGCAAAGGATGAAGTAAGAATTTCATTGATGAAGTATTCTCCCAGCATTGATTACCCAAGGAAATCATTTTAGACCGTGGTCCAAAATTTGTCTCAAAATTCTGGTTGAGTTTGCTGAGGAATTTAGAAATCAGGCCTGGTTGGTCCTCAGCATACCATCCTCAGTCTGATGGACAGATGGAGAGGTTAGATCAGATACTTGAGCAGTATCTCTGGTGTAACATCTCCAATCAGCAGGATGATTGGGTCCTGTGGGTTTGGATGGCCCATTCGCTTATAACAATCCTTGTTAATCATCAACAGGAATGACTCCATTTTTTGCAAATATGGTTTAAATCCCAGATTGAATGGGGGATCCATAGGTGGAGTGAGTCAGGGGTT
Source organism: Massospora cicadina (assembly GCA_022478985.1). Taxonomy (NCBI): domain Eukaryota; kingdom Fungi; phylum Entomophthoromycota; class Entomophthoromycetes; order Entomophthorales; family Entomophthoraceae; genus Massospora; species Massospora cicadina. Next base: position 22,486 of record JAKSZP010014740.1, read on the forward strand.
AGATGAGATGGCGCATACCATGGCAGATATAATAAAGAGGCTATGAGGAAATTTGGAGCAAGCAGTGGATCAGCAGAAGCATCAGGCAGATTGACGAAGAGTGCCAGAACCAGGGTTTAGCCTGAGGACTGGGTATTGGTGGTGGCTAAGAACTATGCTGTTCCAGTTAAGAATCATAAGCGGGACCAAAGATTTTGGGTCAAACCAGATCACTCAAGCCATTAATTAGGTTGCTTTTAAATTGAGATTGCCAGAAGGTTCTAAGGACCATCCAGTAATTCATGCTTCCCAGTTACGGGCATTTAAAGGAAAAGGTCCAGATTGACCAGGACTGTGAAACCCTAGGGAAGGGGATGTTCTGGAATATGAGGTGGAACAGATATTGGATGTGAGATGGGTGAAGGGCTGGCAGAAATTGCTGGTGAAGTGGAGAGGTTACCCAGTGGAAGAGGTGATGTGGCAGATAAAGGTAGACTGTGCGCAATACCCAGGGAAGGTCCAGGAGTTTTGGGCCTCACAAGGGGGTTATGTAATAGATCAGGCTACACCTGATCCGCATTTTTCCTCATATCAGGTGACAATCAATCCATACTTCACTTTGATAGGAAGGGTCTCAAATAGGAGATAAGTGTTAGATGATAATTTGAGGAAGTCAGAGTTGGTGGTGAGTCATATATGGGGAGTCATAAGATTGAGGGTGAGAGATTTGACGTTCAGAGACCAAAATGCATATGAGAAAATATGACGTTGTGGCTATGAATGGCATGGATGATGATCCGGTGGGATGTGAAGTCTTTGTAGGAATCCAGCTTTTTTGTGCTCACGGTGCTACTCTTGATCCCACAAAGAGTTTTAATTAAATAAATAGTAAGAGCTACTATAAAATTTGGGTTTTATGGATTTTATTAGAAGTGCGGGAGTAAAAGAAAAAGCGATCCTTTTCTGATATTTGATGATCAGTATTTAAACTAATTTCAGGGTCGGAGGGAATTTGGGGATATGTTTGGAATAGCTTTAGTGCTTCCAATTTAGGTAATATGGGTTTTAATCCCATCAGATCTTAGGACCAGTGAGTTTATTTTTGGTAAAATGAGGATTGGAATTTTGGGGCAGATTGTGCTCATGCAGTAAGGCTTTGATGTACTGCAACCAATCACTGTTAGATAAATAATTCTTAACCTTGGGGGACCTCCACCACACCTATAAAAGGGGGTGCCCCCGCGTAGGTGTTTCAAAGGACCCAGTGGTGGTTGGTGAAGTACCTTCCAATGGTTGCCCCAAGGTTCATCAGGAGGTCAGGAAATCTCAACCATTTAATTTTGCATTTGGCGCCCATACAGGTGTTGAAATGGTGTTACTCTGATTAACATGGTTCCACCAGGAAACAGCCAGGGTCTTTTGGCCAATATCCCCAATATTTATGGTTTCATTATTATTAAATCGCATTAAGCATCATTGGAAACTTGTAACTGGCTGACAGTTCCTTGTTTCAGCTGAATTCAACCCAGGAAATTCTTTCTCTGAAGCTGAGAGGGCAAATGTCTGAAAGTCTTTGTGAGTGATGTGTTGGACGGTGTTTTAGAGAGCCTAGCATAGGAGGGAGCTTATTACAAGACTAGAAGAGTGCTATTACAAGGGGATGGTTGGGGCTTGAATGGCCAGTTGCATCTTCTAAGAAAAATCAGGAAATTCGAATAAATTGCATGCTGTTATAAATCTTGTTTATTAAAATATTATTATCAGATCAAAGACATGAGCTCAACTAGTGAGCTTGACATGGCGTTGGCGTCATTCTCAGCCCTCTCATGGAGCCAGACCCTGCTATTGATGTGCAACGTCATGGGAAAAGTGCTACATGAATATGTGACATTGATGAGGCATGGCTGGAGGGTATGGGGATGGACTTCTATGGGACTGTCCCTAGTATGGTCAGCAACATGGCTCTTACTACCCAATTCCTTCATGGCATATTGGTGCAAGCCCGCCCATTACACTGCCCTCCGTAAATTGTATACAAAGACTCAATGGCCTTGTCAAAGTCTGAGATGTAGTCCATGTGCAGTCTCCCTTGGTTTACTTAATAAAGATAATTTTACAATTTTAAAAATTAATTTTGGAATTTATTAAGATTTATGTAAAATTATAGAAGACAAAACTGCTTTACACAACTTTGCCGGTTCAGATTTATACTAGGCTTAGGGGGAGAGCGGGTCTTGTTCTCCATGGAGACCATGTCAACTTCTCAACAGCAGGCATAACTGATGATCTAGACCCTCAATTTCCTTGTTGAGACCCATTCCAGCACTAGGATCTTGTACCTTTGCAGTTGTAAAAACTTTTCCACATTTATTATTTTGCTTCAAATTATTTTAAAAGCCTGAATCTTTGTTTAAAATCTTTATCTCTAAATTTTAAATTAATTAAAAATGTTTTGGCAGCCTCTGATTCGCCTAATTGTAATTTCTGAGAGTCTTGTACAGCCTCACCTAAAGTGTCAGCATTTGGTTGGCTAGAGTACCATTTATAGAGATTTTCATCCTTGTTGCCTTTTTTAGTATTTTTGTGGTTGGCAGCCTCTGGTTGGCCAGAGCGCCATTTGCAAGAATTTTCATCATCAATTACACATTTGGAGACATCAGAATTGGCCACATCTGGTTAGCCAGAGCTTTGTTCATGAGGAAATATGCCCTCATCATTGTATTTGGTAACATTGGATTTGGCAGCATCTGGTTGCCAGTGCGCCATTTACAAGGATTAATATCCTCATCAACCTCAAGGTATTTATTAAAGTTCAAGTTTGAGGCATCTCATTAGTCAGATTGCCATTTTGAAATTTTTTACAATAGTGCCCATCACTCTTGGCCATGATCATTTTATACGGAAGCTTAGGGCGATGTGGAAGTCAGGTAATGCCTTGAACGTTACAACCCCAAGGAACTGCAGCATTAATCATCACACAAGAGCATAAATACAATGATCCCCACTTTAAATTAAACACTCAAAATTATAATTCAATCTGTCATAGCCAAGATCTTAGTGTACAAAATCTTGAATGATTAGGAGATCTAAAGGGTACCAATGGAATCAAAGGCAAAGATATATTAGCAACAGCGCCCTATTATCAAGTGCATCTCAAGGCCAATCTTAACTTTAAATTCAACTTCCACTAGTATTGGCAAGTGTAGCTTCCCCCAACCAGATCATTTAGCCCTCTTCTTCATGAGAGACATGGGCGAGATTTGTCCCAATTCTCAAGTTAGTGGTCAGAATGGGATTGATTTAATTGATCAATACTTTCCTCATATGTCCCCTAGCAGATCCTATTTTTAAATCCTCAGAAAGGCGATTCCTTGTGGACTATAAATGCTATTGTGTGCATTGAAGTAACCTCAATGGAATCCAAGTATTTTCTTATTTCAGTGGATGTCTAACGCAGCATGACCTGTATGTCTGGTATTTAAAGTATAAGAACCAGTTTTAACACAGCATCTAATGAACTTTTATATCTAATGTGCATTCTTAAGGACAAATAATATAACTAATAATTAGTAAATGACTTTCCAGGTCCTAAAAGCAGTGAGTCATTCTGACCCTTTTGCATAAATTTTGTTGACAGCATTTAAAAAAGGCGGTAGTAAAGTAAATTTTTATCTTCTAAATGTATCTTTAAACTGTGCCTCGTCAGAAATAGGATTTAGATCTGGCATGGTAATATTTTTTAATAATATTATAGTCTACACAAGGCTGAAGGGTTTTTATAGATTTTTCAACTAACAATAGTTGAGAGAAAACTAAATGATTTTTAATCATATAAACCCCTTTTAGTCCAGTCCGTTTATCCAGAATAAAATGATCATTTTTTCTTAAGGTTGAGTAAGTAAAGTGGGAAGTAATACAAACAAGGTACACAGTCAACTTGAAGTCATGAATAGAAAAAGGAATGTATATGTAAGTCATTAGTGACTGATGCTTTAAAGAATAAGTCCAAGCTTATAAGAATGAAGGTAGATGTGTTCCATAAAGGATTTAATTAATATTGAAATTACAGACGTTAATAAATATTGCCATAATCAGTCATGGACTTATCATATGAAATCACAGAAATTTATCATTATTCCTACTGATAAAATTATAATGAGTTATCAATCTACAGATCTATTTTAACATTATACTTGCGACATAACTCCACTATTAAAAATATATGAGTTTGATAAATTTTTAAATGGCAGTAAAAGTTTTGATATTTGATTAACTTAGCTGAAATACTAGGGCTTTTAAATAAGAGATGTAATAACTTTAAAATCACTTTCATTTACAATTCCTTCAGTTAATAAGTCAGGTCTAATTGGTCAGGCAACTCCTGACTGATAATAATTTGAGGCTTTAATGCCTTTCATGGTGTTTGTTTGTATCTTGAATGCAGCCATCCAATCAAGTTGAGATGTACACCCTTTATAGTCTAAAAGAGGTACTAATGCATGATCTTTCATAGGTAAAATTTGGACTTGAGTCATACCTTAAATGAGCAATAAGGTAGCCACTGTCTCCACCAATTGAGCCCTTACAGCCACAAGCACAGCCAAATCAAACCCTTTATTATGACTAAGACTGCTGAAAATCTATTTAGAAAAAATTAAAAAATTTAACAGAGAAATTGGAAGACATAAATAATGGTATATAGTTGTATGAAGAGCCTTAAAACAAACAAGTCTTCTTTAAGAGGTCAAAATGGGACACTTTATGTAAACAGAATGCCATATTAAGTAATATCTCATTAAAAATCTATCTGAGGCCGCCTCAAGTGAAATAAAGAAATAGTTTTATTTCAGTAATAACAAAATAGTTGCTTTAATCATGGATTTGAAGAACAACGTTGCCAAACCCTTTAATGATGGTCAACTAAACGGTAAAGCACCAAAGAATAGAATTGGTTTGACGCAGAAACTAAATAAATAGCGTTGTAACCTAATGGTGATTTTATTATTAGTGGGCCCAACTCATGAGGTAGGCCATGCGATTTTATATGTGAGTGTAAGATAAAACAAAATAACAAATAATTCATAATTCATAATACGCTGTGGCAGAAAGCCAAAGTGGCCATATTGGATATGAAGGGGGTAGGTGAGATTTTCATTTACAGCTGACCTAAAGCCATCATGAGAGTAAGCATAATGGGAGTCAGGCCACTGGTGGTATGGGTTTGAAAATAAAGGATCTTTATATCAAGCCTTTTGAGGATCTCTGCGATGATCAGAAATTTGACATAGTTGCTAATATGAGACTTGGAATATTACATTATAGCTCTGGAAAACATAAAAAATTAGTTGCATTATTGCCAGGTTTAAGGATATTGGGGCTAAACAATAACATGCTTGTGGCATCATTACATGAGTGGCCCAGAGCAAATGTAAACTCTTTAATTTCATATCCAGCTTCCACCAGGAAGTCAGATGGGAATTGGGACAGGTTATACCCTTGACAAGAGGCTCTATAATATTGTGAAGGGTTGGGTGAGGGGCGTTGGGGGGCAGCATCCATTTCAATGGCAAGCTAAAAGAGGGCTTAGATGCGGAGAATCCTTCACAAGAGTGTAAGTGGAATGGGGAAAGGAATTAAAAGGGAATTACAGAATGTGTTCTAATCATATTTGAGGTCAGAGGCACATGTGCCCTACGTCATCCACCCATTAAAGATATTAAAAATTATTATAGAAGGATATATGGGTTAACAACTGGAGCTTATTGGCTGAGGAAGGAATAGATGGACCACAAAGCACTGACCAAAGTAATTAACTAAAACTTAAGCTGTGATTTTCTCCTACACTGGTCAAAAATATGGAATTTGATTGGCTGGCGCATCTAAAGCTGCGGTAGCAGCAGTGGAGAGAGAGGGGAGTATAGAGCCTCATCTGAAAATTCTTCCACTGTGGTGGAAAAGGGCACTAAAGGGAAGAAAACTAGAGGCTTTTGGAGAAGCAATGGAAGGGCACTTGCGCTTCACGTGATCTAATTTGAAGCACAAAGGGAAGACTGAGCAGTCGTTTGAAAGTTGGCCCAGAATTGGTGGTCAGGGGCAGAGAGGATCATAATGGTGGGGAATAACATGATATGAGTTCAGATGGAAGGGGCATATCGTTTCAAAGGTTCAAGGCCATGTAAGGCGGCTTGCCCCCTTGAGAACCACAAACTGAAAATTGAGGTTGCACTGTAAGTGACTAACCCCAACAGAAAGTCGTGGTAGAGCGGCTTATTGAGAGAAGAATAAGAAGGCCAGAAAATTAACCCCATAGTGAAGTATGCCAGCAGCTAGTGACAGTGGTGAGGATGGGGGTGATTTTTCAAATGAGCTGAATATTCAATAAAACCATGCATAGCCTTCCATAGAGAAGCCCAGGTCAAAGTGCCCTTGACTATGCAGTTAAACTATGAAACTGAATGGTGTGCACACCGCCTGAGCCATCTTGATGATGTCAAAGCCTTGTGCAAGGAAAGAGGTCCCCATATTTGACTCAAAAGTGAAAGTTAAGGTTACTCTAGGGGAGCTTTATAGGCTACAAAAAAACCCTATGAGCTCATAAGATTTTGGGCTAGGCTCAAGATTATGCAAAGTAACAGGTGGGATTTGAGAGTTAGCTGAGACAACCTGAGCGCAATTTTAAAGCTGTCAAAAAACAGCAGGAGGTGGTTCACTACCATCCCATGCAGGGGCAGCAGGCTTTAAACTTGTCAACATCAGGAGCTCAACATGGAGGATTGGCAAATATTGTTAGATACACTTCTAAATTTGAATTTGTTCAACTAAAGTGATGAAACACAAAGAGAGATGCAAACATTAGATAACTATAGATTACAAGACTCTTTCTCCCGTATGTCTATTATAGAAAACCAGTGCTCTGTTATGTTAACATTATGGGTTATTTTTTCTCTTAATTACCCTAAAGCTTAGATACCTAATATCTGTTACTAAACTTATAAACTATATTTACCTTCAGCAACAAAAACTCTTAGGAACATGGATGGTACACCCTCGTTTGTTTCAGTAGTTAAAGTGAGCATCACTTTATTTTTCACCATATTTGCTACCGTCAGTGGAGACACTTAAGAGGCCTAAAAAAGAAATCTCTATCAAGCACCCTTATCTGGTCAATTCCCTTCTCAGATATGTTTTGATTTCAGTATATTGCCAGAACATCTACAAACGGTTATGTATACTATATAGAAGAATTAACCTTGGACATGAAGGCTGACAGTGATTCAGAAGAGATTCTACACAATGTTATATCAACAAGCTTCTTTAATACTAAGGTCATCAAGGCTCCAAATTATAAATATTACAATGGAGAAAAATCATACCCTCAACACAAGTGCCACCTTTTTAAAGCAACACTACACCCCATATGAAAATTTGGTAATTATTGACACTTGAAATCCTCCTTTAGAACGAGAACCAATATGCAAACTCATGACTTTTCTCCTAAAACTATAACTTCTTTCAACTCCCCAGATTTTCTTGCACAAGTTCTTTATATGTGCAGTCAATATCGTTGATAGATAATATGAATATGTGGGTGATAGATACTAGTATGGAGACTAGTATACATTTGAGTAAATCATGACCAATAAATCTTCTGCTCTATATTCTCCTTTGAACGGGTACAACAATCCTTCAAACCAATGGTGAAGGTACAACATAATCTCTCCAGACAACAAGGGAATTACTTTCTTTTAACTTCTCTTCTAGAGTTGGAAACTTCTGTATGACACAGCAGAACTTAGCCCACTTTCAGCAGGATCAGATGTTTAAAGGGAGCTTCTACTCTTAAGACTTGGCTCCTAATTTTGACTTATAATCTCTTCTTGGACTAATCCAGCAATTATAATTCAGTAGCCTTCCTGGTGATTTTCTACTCCTTTCTTCTAAAGAACTTATCATAGGACTAGGTTCACAGTGTTTCTTCTCTCCCTTGATGCAGGAACCTCATAGACTTGATAGTGATATCTAACTTTAGAGATATCTGATCCCTCTGATCTAATCCCTAAGATTACCAAAAATACAACTATTTATAAAACTAAATAGATTTAAGACTAAAAATATCTGCTTTACTAAAATAATCTTAAGGGGATATATATAGGGATTCAGCGTCCAACTCATCTGTTGGCGCCTCACTAGGAAACAGAACCTGTTGCTGCTGAATCCACCCTCCGGGGTAGCACAAAACAATGGTCTTCCTCATCAGGCTGGTCACGTTCTTTCTTCTACTCAAATGCGCGCTTCTCTTTATTGAAACAAAGAATGTAATTAAATGCCTTCGTTCAATCCAAGTAATCCAACCTTATCAGGTTAGCAACCTGCTTAGTTAATGGGACTCTTGCCCAAAACAAGCAAGTTGTGACATCTAAAAGGTTAAATAACAATTATTATCAAGGCGGCATCACACGAGTATAGCAACTAATAAATCCTTTAATGAGCGGTGTAAAACCTGATTGACTTCTGCAAGACAATGAAATTATCAATATAAAATTTGTGTACTTAATTGATTGCTTATTGTTGGGGACAATCCCTCTGACAAAACATTATTGATCAAGTGGATTAAAACTCAGCGGATAAGTAAATATTCATTCAAAGTAGTTCACCAAGCAATAATTATCACATATAAACTATAACTCCAATAACCACTAGAGGGCCTCAACCCCTAGCAGATAAGCAGATTTATAATCATGTTTGGGCAGAATAATTTAGTCATATCAAAAATACTGACACTCCATATGGGAAGCGTGGGCCTTTTTGGTAATTTTTTTTCTTGTTTAATTATGGCTCTGGAATCATGTTCATAAACTAATATTTTCTATACCTCTAACTCATGAATTCTAATCAAGCATCATCAGAACGGCGGTGCCTTATGGGCTTTTGATGCTAATTTTAAAACTTAAGTATCACATAATGGAAGTCAAGTCTATCTTTTTTTAGTACTAGAAAGTCAAGTCTATCTTTGTCAAGTTGTTTCTCTGACATTATGGTTCAGCCACTGAATACCACAGTAATGATAATGGTCTAAGATTTGTTAATTTGGGCCATTCAACCGCCAAACAAGATTGTAGGGAATTTTGTTTTCTCTTGATGTTTTAGTAATGAGTCACCTTAGTAAAAGCCAGAAAACAAGTCTTACTTGCTCATACAGCCCCACCAATACCCACTTCCCCAAGTTCACATGCGTATGTTATAAATATATTAGGGCTAATAATGCCCCTCAGATGAAGTTGCTAGGCAGGTATTGGGAAACCTGGCTGAGATTAAACTATTCACAAGTGTAGCTGGTAAACCAGAAATCACATATGATATTCAGATAATACTTTACTTTAACCCTGCAAGGAGAGGCCAGGAGCTGAGCGCTGGCCTTCTTATACCAGAATTCACATTTGGGAGAGTATAATTGTTCAATTATTAGTATGTCTTTGATTGTTGCCACACTGGCATCAAGATATTGATAGTGGTTTTTGCTACTCACTAGTTAAGATTTATTAAAATCTGGACAGTCGTATAATGGCATCTCAACAATTGCAAAGATTACAAGGTTTACCAATTTACTTTGTAACAACTGAATCCGCGCACATGCAACCTGTTAAAAAAGGCGTGAGACCTTAAAATCCTCCTACACATTTGGTAAACAAATTACAGCACAACCTGGGTATCACTGGACAAAGACTTATACTTTAATACTGACGTTTTACCAGGCCCATGGCTGTTTGAGACAATAATGTAATGCTTATGATGATCAACAACTAAGACATGAACACCAAGAATGTTAAATATAGATTTAATAAGGGGATAGCTCTGGACTGTAGAGCATCAATGTGAGAGATTCACATATGGATGGTGTGAGCCAAGAGGTGCTCAACATTACCCCAAGCCCATTGCCTCAAGAAATAAGTGCCAGCATATACAGGATGGTAGGTTAATACCCCAACCCATTTTTAGCAAAAAAACTTGAGGATAGCTACAAACTCCTTGTCACTTCAGGTATACATCAACCAACTGTGCTATGCAGTGGAATTATTGTAGAACAGCCTAAAATATAGAATCCCAAGTTTGTGATCTTAAAAGATATTAAAATAACCCCTGGGCCGCATTGTAAACTGTATATCTTAACGCTCTCATTGATTTCGCCTACTATTTTTTTGGTGAAACAAAATTGATCAAGGACACCATTTTCCTATTCACAAAACCTTATCACATTTATGTCCTTGTCACAACCATCAAGTCAAGTATTAAGACCTCTGCCTTATGCATGCACTAAAGCAATGCCAACAAAATTCCTTAGTAAGAACCAGAAAGATTGCTAAAAAGATACAGTTCCTAAAGCCAGTCCAAGTAGGTGTCCCATCAAGAATCTAAATACAGTCAAGCTTATTTTTTTGCCTGCCATGAGTATCGAAGTGGATATCCTCAATGCATCAAAATGTATTAGTGAATACAGGGTCTTGGGAATCTTCATCAACTTTAAAGTAACACAATTACTGGATCCTTGCAGTCACAATTGGTTATCAGGTCATGATTGAATTCTTATCCTAATGATCACATTACCAAATTGTGAACCCCTGCATTTAATTTCCCACAAACATGAATTTTTAACCACTTTTTTGACCATCCCTGAGCCACTATACTCTTTTATATTAAGAACATTCTTAAGTCTACTACACAAGTCCTGACTAGTTTTTAAGAATAAAGGAAAGAGATAGATGTATTGAGACAACTAGCCAGTCAAGTCTTCTATATAAGTTACACCAACCTCATTTCAGGTAACTCTTACTGATTACTTGAAAAAACCACAAAGGTTCTGATCAAACTTTTCTTTCCGCTTGACATCACTTTTCAGCAATTTAAAAAATTTAATTTTCACTACCACCTCACCATACCAATCTTCCATTTCATGTCCTCAGATCCACCACCTGCTGCCCCAGTGTGGGGCAGCGGTGCTCCACCCAATAGTATTTACCACCTGGTAGTCAAATGCATGCAGACCGGATCATCCAGCCCACCAAATGCAACTGGCCAGTTTGTTCCTCCAAGAGACTTAGTATTGTACCTTGCGCAAGTCCACCCAACCTGCCCCCACCCCCTACCCTACTCCAATACAATATTCAATTTTGCCTCTGCATCAAGTATGGACATCTCTTCCCATACGCCAATGAAGCAATAATTGAGCTGGCAACGGCCACCTTTGCACCAGCAGGATATATCAACTCTGCCCTTAGAAGGGCTAAGTCGTTATTGGATTCCCCACTGAAGAGGACGCGGCAGCAGCTTTAATTTATAAAAACACACCCTTTACCACCACCCACACATGCCTTACCAATGATACCACACTTGTGATGACCTTTGCAAACCTTCCCTCACACCTTCCCCCTCAAACACTCTATGAAGAATTGATGTCAGGGCTGTCCACTTATGGCACAGACCCCATCCTTCACTTCCTTGTCCCAAGTGGTGCTGAGCGCCTATCAGCACCTCAGGCAATGGCCACCATTATCCCACACCAGCTAAACATGGCCCAGCACATCCCACCGCGTGCCTATATCCCACCTGCATCTGACCATTTCTTTTGGGCTTGCACCAATAAACAGCCGCACAGTTTGCCCCCTCTGCCATCAATTGGACCATTCCAAAAAACATGTCAATACAGTTCAACTAATGCAAAAACTGCCAAACTTACCCATGAGGACACACCTACGGTTTTAAGTGGGGATTTTGGCTGCCCCCACCCCCTCCAGCCAAGCACTCAAAAAATCAGCAAAATCTTACAACCAAAACCCAAGCTCGCCAATTTTCTCAAATCCAACCAATTGGGAGAGAGGTTTGGACCCAAATTCAATCCAAACAAAAAATTATCACCCCAAACTTACCCAACTACAGCCTCATCACTCCAACTCAATCCCACTCAACTAAGATCACTGAGACTTATAAAACGAAGTAACTGAATCTGGTGAAATTGTCCCACCTCTGGATATTCCAATTAATTTAGAACCTCTACTGGCTTCAGACTTCTATGACTCATTCCTGACCAAGGAATATGTCCCCAAACCCACCGCTACTTCTTTCCTGAGTGACCATCAGCTTGCCAAGGCCGTGGTGGCCTCACCTGAAAGTCACCACCTCTGAAATGCTATGGCACTCTCTGTTGCTGAATATAAGGAAGAGATACAAATTACCCAATTCCCTTTCAATTTACCTGCAGTTGCAAAAGAGGAAATAAAACGATTAACTGAAACTTCCACCTCTGCTGTCAAGCATGTTACTGCACTGGCAGATTTTCCCCCCATCACGTGTATTACCAGAGCCAATATTACAAAATTTTTTTTTAGCTTAACAAAAGATGCATATAAGCCAAACTCCATGTTGCCAAACTCCTAGAGGCTTTGCTTCTGGCCCAAATTGTCAATGACGATCTCAATAATTATCTATTTTATCTTGATTCTCATCTTGAAGATGCCCCACCCCCTTACTCTCAGCATTGATCCGCCTCTTCAATGAAGAAGCTGAAATTGATAATCGGCCTGATCCGCCTCCCCCTCTGCCATGGTCAGATAAGAGGTTCACCGCTGCTCCACTGGTAGGTTGTTTTATCTTTTATATGTGTCCGCCACTCGTTTAGGACATTTGGTTCATGTTTTTGGTTCGTTTTTTTGATTTTTGATTTTGTAATGTTCATCCCCTGGTTGGATTACCTCAAATAAATTTAAATTTATTTAAAAAGGCTCTAATCCCTTTTCCTCATACAGAAGTACTGATATAATGAATAATGAGACATCTATAAAATATCTTTACTAAAATACAATGTAGTTTATTTATGCAAGGTTAATATTTAGCTCTTTAGTTAGCACTTCCACATGAATATTCCTCACTAATGAAAAATTTTAAGTAGTATATTAACGATGAAGAACCCTTCCTTTATCCATCCGCCTAATTGCATCCACAACTGACTAGAATATATACCCGTCTGAGATGGCTTTTCTAAAACAATTCTGTTCCAACGCCTTTTAACAGCCCCAGTAGTTAAACATTTATGACTAGTAGCCATAATTGGGTAATGGAACAGTTACTCATTCATAGCAGACTTCATTGCCCATGATAACCCCAAAAGTTACTGTGTGAGAAGCATTATTAATTCTTCAGTTACTCCAACAACAGCCCTAATTAATCATTGACCAAAACCTATTGATTCAAATAAGGGTGATGGTAAAGGATATTCTTGACATTCACATTACTATATTTAGGGATAAAAGTAATTTAAGAGCTTTACTAGATGCATTTAATTAAAAAAAATTCTAGACCTTTTTATGATTTTTCAAAGCATTCATCCAAAGTTGGCCAATCCAAACTATCAATTGATTTAAAACAATTGGATAACATAAAATTAAAGAACAGAACGCATAAGCAGAAGTAATGGAAGGATTGGCCTATAAATAGGGTTCAAAATCATGAGAATTTTCTAAACAAATCAGAAATTGGTTTAAACTGAATAATCACCCAACTATATAAATAATCTAAAATCCAGCCCAATTACAAAACTCAAACAAAACCTCGCATCAAAATAAAGGTATAAAGCCTTTTAATAGCTTGAAAATTGACTTGATTGACAAAAAATCATAGAATTCTACTTACAATAAGGAAATACCCTGAAATATTACAAAAATGATATAAATATCCCTCTAAATCATATAACAAGTAGTCATTTAGGCTTAAAAAGCTTACTTAGCCTAATCTCAAACACATATATAAGTAATTTGGTGTTATTTCATACCTCTAATAGAGTTCTTATGCAGATCTAGATTATGATTATAATTAAATTTAGTCAGCTTATTTATGTTTTTAAGTCTACCAGATATTACTATTAATAGTTGATAAATATTAAATTGATCAAGACACTGAACTTAGTCATTTAATGGTCTCTCTTTTTGCCCTCTCCTGGAGAAAAAGAGCACTGTATTAGTTAAGAATAACTTTAACCCTTCTCAAAGAATTATTCACCCATGAAATAGTGGTATGTGGACAAACAGAGTCCTTTCAGGGGTACTTCCTCTGTTTGGACAGTCACCTGGTTGGTTCTATCCAAAAACTTTGTACACTACTGGATAGAACTTATCTGTAAGACCTAGGGGCATCCCTTGTGCCTTAACGGGAGGTATACCCATTTTGGTCTTAGAGGGGACTAAAAAGGGCGGCCACTCCTCACTTTAACAAGTGCAATCTAGACCATGTGTTTGATGAGTGGTAGGTAACAGAAACACAATGGAGATTTCCCTCCGTTCTCTCTTATTAACACCCTAAAGTTGGTGGGAAAAATTCAGAAATTATGTGGGATATGGAAGTGGCCAGAGAACAAAGACAACAGAAAGAATGCAGCTCCCATCATTCTGGAAGTTACTCTATCAGTTTTGAGTTTTACCCCACAAAGATAAGTCTTCACAAGTTGAAATAGGATCGTTCTAATCACCCTTGGACATGGAAATTTCCATCCACCATCTCTCTCCATTTCTGGCAAACGTGAGCCTGCCTAACAGGTTCAGCCGTGGTAAACCCAATTGATACACATTGAGACCACACATACCTGGCCTGACCATGGGAACAACCTGCTTTCAATCAGAGGAGACGTCATCATTGAGTCAAGTGCAATTATGGAAGAATAAAATTTTCACATAGGAATTTGATACCAATTTAGTTTGGCAGGTCAGATCCAAATTGTATCAGTAACAATTTAGGTTGTCAATCCTCCGTGACCAAATTGTGAAGATCTTCCTGATAGTAATGAACCTATTTATCTATTACATATTCAGTGAGCTTATAAGGCAGCAGTCCCCGTCAGGTTCTGCTGTTGCTCCATTTTTCCCTTTCCACTCCTTAGTTTGTTAAATAGAAATTCTTAAAAACCAATTTATTTGTGAACTAAGAAGTTTTCAAGGAATTTAGTGGTTATGATCTTAAATTTTAGGATTTTCTGGATAGGACTCACGGTTGCCTTATTTTCTCTGCATCCTATAATATGGATGGCTGTACCCTCAGTATAGTGGCTATCGCTTTGGGTGGTAACTCACCCTGAGTGTTACTAAAGTGCTATTTTTATCAGCAAGCTCCATGACATAGAGAATAGACCCAAATTCTAATCCTTATAACCCTCCTCAATTAGGTGAGTGCTGCGTTATTTTGGTTTTATGAAAAGAATGGCCAACCTTTGGTTAAGGTGGTGGTTTTTAAGAAAAACCTGTTCTTTAGATCACAGTTTTTACGCCGCAGTTAAAGAATATCTCCTGTTTAAACAACGGTGAGTATACCCCAGAACAAAGTGTAATAATTCTCAGTATGTCAATCTCCCCACGTCCTGTCAAACTTGGATGGGTCACATATGTTGTTGTATTGTTTGTACCTGCTTCCGCTCCCCTTTCCCTGGGCCACAGTTATATGTTCTATATAAGATCCCTGCTGTTGTCTCTATTGTCCATGTGGAGCAGGTATTGTCAAATCTTTTAGTGGTCCAGTGTAATGGACAGAAAACCCCCAATTCTGACTGCCTATATTAAAAGTTTCTTTAGTGCACCAAAAGCAACCAAAATGGACTACCCTATCAGGGAGAGGTTTGGGGCACCAACAGCGCCAAACCTTGCCTTCTACTCATTGGTTACGCTCATCCTCTAGGTTGTTCTGACCCAACCACATGAAAGCTCCTCAAAACTGAACACCTAAAAAAACAAAAAGGTATGTGAAGTATACAAACCCCAAAACAACCTTTATTTTTATTCAGGTTATTAAAAAGGGGCTTGCCAACCAGATTCATCTGAGGAGCAACTGATAATGCTCCCCAGGAAGGTAATGGTAGGGTAAGAATTATGAAGTGAACTTTGGAATGGGCAGGCGCGCCTTATAAAGGCTGCCCTTTGGAGGCCTTGCCTGAATCATTGATTAGGCTCACACAAGCCTAATCTACAACTCAGGAGATGCACAACCCAGCGCCCAAAATAAACAAACCAAAAGTATCTTTTAAAACTAATTGGCTCATATTCAGAAAATCCAAATATGAGCTGATATGCAACAATTGAGATGAACTTGATTGTTACATTACCCCTCTCTAGAGAAGGGCCCCTACCCAAAGAGGGGCCCACAGCGGAAGGCTGCCATGATGAGGGCTTCCTGGGGCGAGTTGCCTCAAGACCCAGGAAAATTAGCCCGGATAAACTATAGGCTCCTTGAGGGAAAAGAAAAATGGTGAGGGCAAATTAGGACTGGGCTGCCAGAATCAGCCCACCCAGTCCAAGGATGCACGCCCAGCATGTGACTGTGTTGCGCACCCCCTCCCAAGCTTCTGTTGGCGATGGTCTTCCCATCCTGACCAGGAAGGCGCTTTCTCCAACAAAAGTTAGAGAGGAGTGGCAGTGTGTGGTACAGCACAGCTGGGTGGCCCCCAGCTAAGGACGCACGCCCAGAACTTGGCTGTGTTATGCACCCCCTCTCAGGCTCCTGTCAGCGATGGTCTTCCCATCCCAACCAGGAAGGCGCTTTCTCCAACAGAAGTGCAAGAGGGGTGTGTGATACAGTGCAGCTGGACATCCAACCCCTTTCTGGGCGGACCATCTATTGGTGAGGGAGCCCTGCTGGGACAGGTCCCCTCAGTGCCACTGAATCCCTGTTGAGTGGGAGGCCCCATCGGGGATTTTCAACTGATAGTCACTTCAGGTTCAGGGTTGGCCATCAGTCACCAGCTCCCACCGGTGTTGGTTCCTTGACAACTGGGACCAAGTGACCACTGAGGTCGGCCAAACTGGAAGTCAGAGGCTTGCAATGCACAATGACTTGGGAATAATGTAATGGACAAAAAAAATCCTTTTCTGACTGCCTATATTAAAAGTTTCTTTGGCGCACTGACAAGCAACCAAAGTGGCCTAACTGAGTAGGGATAGGTTTGGGGGTACTGACAGCGCCAAACCTTGCCTTCTACTCATTGGTTACGCACATCCTCTGGGATGGTCTGACCCAACCACATGAAAGCTCCTCAAAGATGAACACCTAAAAAACCAACAGATATGTGAGGTATACAAACCCCAAAACAACCTTTATTTTTATTCAGTATAATAAAAAGGGACTCGCCAACCAGAGTTATCTGGGGAGCAACTGGCATGCTGCCCAGGAAGGGAATGCTAGGGTAAAAATTCCAAAGTGAAAATCAGAATGGGCAGGCGCGCCTTACAAAGGCTGCCCTTTGGGGGCCTCGCCCAAATTATTGATTAGGCTTACACAAGCCTAATCTACAGCTCAGGTGAGGCACAACCTAGTGCCTAAAATGACCAAACCAAAAGTATTTTTTAAAACTAATTGGCTCAGATTCAGAAAATCCAAATCCAAGCTGATATTCAATGATTGAGATGAACTCGATTGTTACATCTAGAATATGGTGATTCTGTAAAAAGTAAAGGTTGCTCATGTATCTGGAACCAAAGCTTCTTTCATTTAGGTAGTCAAGCTGATATTCTGGTGATTACCCCTTCATCACCAGTTATGTCTTGTGAAGTTGCTAATGAACAAAATCATGCCTACTTTTGTTATCTGTTAAAATTAAGTTGGAATTCCATATGGTATCTGTCAAGGTTTTCTTAAATACATAAGCAACCAGGAACTTTATGAGTATTTAGGTCACAGTATTTGGACCTAGGCAAAGACGCAGAGTCCTTGTAATGAGAACTTTGTCTGTCACTTTGACTTGGTATGCGATTAGACGTCCCATGACATCCTTGGTGCGTGCGTTTGGCTTCTGTGACCTGTTTACCGCAGTGCCAGATTTGTTATTCGCCATCAAAATTGGGGTTGGTTGCTAGCAACGGCAAATGATTAGTATAAACTTGGGTCTCAACCTTTTGTATTTTGAGAACCCTCACACGTGTGGTAAATTCCCGCTCATATACCTTTTCCCCTGCCGGAGCAATGGATCTAAATGCTTCAACTCCCTCCCCCACTGAGTTATCACAAGATTTCCCTTTCAGATTGTTGAAACCGGCGCTAGAGTGTCATATTCCAGCTACACAGTAACTAAACCAAAAAGACAAATTACTGTTTGACAATAGTAACTTAAAAAAAAATTTAAAGAAACTGTAATTTCTGTAGTAAGGTTTTTATCTTTGAAAACTAGAGAACATCATTTAGGATCAAATACTGCCAGAGGCTCATGGGCTTTCTCAAGTAATTCTCCAAATAGGCTGATACAATTTTTTCAGAAAAAGATCACCTTACCCTTGGCAACCCACTCAGATATCCTATGCCTACCAAAATTTTCATTGGTGCTTGCCATGGTTACTAAGTAGAATCTCCAAATGGTAGACTAAAATCTTTATATACTAATTGTGTTGGATAGTAATTACTAAAATTTAAAATATTTCAAATAAAGATGCAATATACCAGAAGCATTTGATTTACTAGCTATCTGACATAGTAAATATAGGACCATATTATTGATAGTTTTACGCCAACATGAGGCAACGTAGAATAGTATGAAAAGATAAATATAAAAGTGATACAACAAGAAAAGCCATAGCGCCAGAAGCAAATAAGCCTTGGATATGAGAAATGTGTCAGCGGGTTTCAGGGATTTTTTTAGTTTTAAATTTAAATTTATTGTGGGGAAGGCTGACCATGAGACGGACACTTCCAAATATGACTCAGAAGAGACAAAACTTAGTACCAGGGGAGGCACCCCAGAGAAGCGATGCTATCTCTTGTTGCCAGCGGGAACGCCACTTATGGGGAGGGGGAGGAAACGTGTGAAGGGGCCATAGCCACAATTGAGAACGTGTGGAGGAAGGGGTCTGATTTGATGAACCAGACTGGGAACCATGAAGAGACCAGCTGTCGGCGACGTGGTGGGAGGTATCCAAACATCCACGCTTGAAAGTGGTCCACCAAATGTGACTGGAATCTGTGTACTGCTTCTGGGAGGGTGGGGGTGGAGCCTGCGATGGCATCTATGACAATCGTGTGGATGGTCCACATGGCGATTGCAACCACCAAAGCATGAAGGTAGGGCAGAAGAGGGGAGGCCATTGATAGAGCGAACATATATCTTGACAGACTGAAGGGATGCGTTTGATCCTGGCCCAGAAGACGTTGAACTTCGCGCCATATCACTTTAGAGGTAGGGCACTTCTACAGGCGGTGAAACAGCGTTCCATACTGGCCACACACGACACAGGATGAGTGTAAAGCGTTAGAGCGCTCAGCTGTACAATACACCCGCCTCAGGCAGCGCCACACATGGGAGCAGACTTGAGGTTGCAACAGAGAATGGTGTACATATTTCCAGATATTTTTTTGGGTCTCAATGGAGTAGGGGATGTCCATCATGTCCAGGTAGTCCACCCTGGATAGGACATGGGGTCGAATGGGGATCACGCCATCATGGATGGGTAGCCCCTGTACCTCTTATGTGAACTGAGGAGAGGGGCGGCCTCTTTGGGTTGTATGTCTGCTAATACGAATTCTCCACTCAGCGCTCCGCATGGAGAGGAGGATTCGTTTGTAGTGGGTTTTAGTCCCGTGAGGACCTGTGGCCGATGTATGTGAAGCGAGGTATTTCATCAGGGAGTGGGGGTTCGATGGATTGTTGAGGCCCAAGGCTCAGGAGAAGTTGGAGTGGGCTGCGTGGGACCAGTGTTGGGAGGGGAGTGTAGGGGTGGTGACGGCCGCAGTCCATGTACCCAGGATCTTGGTGGCATGGGCTTTGAAGTCAAGCAGGCCCATGCCACCATGATGTTGAGGGCCAAACATAACCTCTAGCTGTACTGGTGGAGGGCGGCCTGACCAAAGCCATCCTTGCAGCAGGGCATACAAGGATTTGAAGAAGCTTTGGGAGAAGGAGAAGGCGTGGGCTCCAAACCAGACTTTGGAGAGGAGCATAGAGTTGGCTAAAACAACCCTGCCAGTAAGGGAAGTAGGGTGGGCTCTGTGAGAGGCGATTCACTTCGTCACGTTGTCAAGAATATGGCACTCCATTACTGCTGACGCGTATCCGCCTGCCTCCATCCACACGCCCAGATGGTGTACCAGTCCTATGGTAGGGCGCGGCACGAAGGAGAGCACCAGTTTGGCGGTGTGTGTTGAGCTGGTAGGGCGTGGACGTGGGCGAGCAGATGGGCTGGGTTGTGAACTAATTGATGGGGCCCAGCAGTTCTGAGACCGACCAAGAAGGATGATTTCAGTTTTGGAAGCATTCAGTGCCGCGTTGCTTACCCGGGAATACTCCTGGATGAGAGCTTCAAGCGCGCGTGCATCTTGATTATTACACCCCCACCACACAATCATCTGCGAACGCCATTATCTTGACTGGGGCTTGGCCTGGCACGTGGACCCCAGTGAGTTGGGCATTCACATTTCGCAGTAGTGGGTCAAGGCTGAAGTTGTATAAGAGTGGGCTGAGGGGGTCCCCTTGTCGCAAGCCCCTTTGAGGGCGGACTACTTCCGTTAGGAAGCCTGGGCCACGCACTGCCATTGTTGCAGATTCCATGAGCAGCATTACCCAGTTGATGAAGCGAGGGGGTAGGCGGAATTGATGGAGGCAGGCCCTGAGGTATTCCCAGTTTACTCTATCATAGGCCTTTTGTTGGTCCAAGAATACAAGTGCCCCAGAGGCTGTGGACTGACATACACTAGCCACAGAGTTCACGTTATCTAAAATCAACCTTCTGGGGATGAAACCAAATTGTTCTGGGGAGATGGTGGCAGATGCTACAGTCCCTAAACAGTTAGCCATGATTTTTGTTAAAATTCTGGTGTCCTTGTTTGTTAGAGAAATGGGGCGTCAGTTGCCTAGTCTAGTTTATCCCCTTTCTTGAAGAGTGTGACAGTGAAGGCCTCTTGTCCTCCTCGTAGGAGGCGCGTTTCCATCAGGCTTTGGTTAAGTGAGGCGAGCAGCAATGGGGATATAAATTTGAAACATTTTTGTAGACCTCATATGGAATGCCATCTGGGCCTGGGCATTTTCGGTTTGGTGCACCGCGAATGGCTGTCCATAATTCGTTTGGAGTAATCAAATTCATTATTTCTGGGTATTGGAAAATGGAGCAGATGTGGGCTCGGTTGAGAAATTCCGCCACTTTGGCCAGCTGAATTGAGTCAGAGTGGTACAACTCGGAGTAATACTGTTGTTTTTTGATTGCCACTTCAGCCAGTGTATCCGCAATGGAATTATCTGATCTTCGCACCTGTGTGCAGGCCACGCTCTGGCGTGGTGCAAAATTTTTTTTAAGAAATGTGCGGTGCACTTGTCGCCTTTTGTGATGCGTGTGGCCCTGTATTGAACACAAACCTGATGTTTGTGTTGTCTTTTGAGTGCGTTGAGGTGGGCAGCTGCCTCCACCCACTTCCATCCCCATGAAGAGCTGTATCCTGCAACTGGGATGTTGAACTCTAAGTGTGCCAATTCTGCCAGAGCGCATGAGATAACCGCTGATGTGGCTTGTGAGCGTCTGAAGGAGAGATGGCAAGAGTGGCGGATGGTGTCATCTTTGAAAGTTGCCCATTGGAAATGGGGTCCACGCAAAATGGTGCAACAAACTTTTTTGCCATAGTTGCCTCTTCTACCCACGTGGAAAATCCTGGCGACCCAAGCTCAGGGGGGGCAGATTTTGTACCAATGTGGGGCCTTAGCAGCCATGACAGGTAGGTGGTAGGTTAGCGAGACCAGTCAATGGTTGGAGAATTCCAATTTTGTTGTCTTGAAGTGGGAGATGTAGGGTTGGAATTTTACCGGTGTTAGAATAATGTCAATGTGGGTCATGGACCTTAATTGGCTGTTGTGGATGTGGGGCCATGTCATGTTTTCGAGCAGTGGGGCATGCCGCAGCAGCGAATCCATTAACCCAAGGGTGGCCTTTAAGAGATTTGACTGATGAGAAAAATTCCTGATGCTCTCATGCACTGTTTGGGGCATAGATGTTGACAATTGTGTGTGCTACGTCAGCCCACGAGAAGGTGACAACAAGCACTCAGCCATTTAGGAATTTTTCTGAAGATAAAAATTTGAAAAATTATTTTTCCAAATTAGCACCCCACAGTGCATCGACCAAAAGGATAGGGATGGGAGGAGCATTGTTTTCCAAGCATCCTCGGAACCTCATGGACAGTGGACTCCTGGATGGCCAGGATATCCACGGGTAAATTGTGTTGTAAAAAACTCAGTTTCCTAGCCTGGGACGGGGAGGCCTTGAGTCCAGCAATATTCAACATCCCTATGGTGAAGGTTTCCCCCATCACACCTTAGGTGCGAGGGGGTGGGCACCTGTGCCTACCATCCTCTTCTAGATCCCCGCGGGCCTTCACAGAAGCGTGGGTGTTAGCAGCAACACTATCGGAGTTTTTGTTGATTTTTTCAGAAAGAGTCATGTTGGCTTTAGCCTTCACTTTTTGTTTTCCTGACGTTGATGAATTTTTTGCGGTGCAGGTGAGTTTGGTGCACCGTTGAGCAGGTCAAAAAAAATTTTTCAGTTGGGATGGGTCCCAAGTCAATTTCAATTGGAGCTTGGGTGCAACAATTGGGTGAGATCGAATCTCCCATCAAATCCTTAGATTGAGTGGCCCACTCGGCATAGGCTTCCCAATCTGATTGGTTGATGGATTCCCAAGTTGCTTCCACAGCGAAGGTCTCCATGTCCTCCTGGCATTGGGAGTGTGGGATAGCGGTGGTGGCTTTGGCCGCTTCCTTGGCCGTGGCCCTGCAGGCCTTCTTGGCCTTCTTCTGCTCTTGTGGGGAGATAGGCTTTACCAGTAGGTAGCAGCCTTGTGCTCCCCATGGGAAGGCCTCCTTGGTGCTTGCAGTTGGTTCATAGTGCGCCTCTCCACTGGCCATGGCCACTGAGGGGTGCTCTTGGAATGTGACGCCCTCCTTGATGGGGCATGCATGTGCCTTATGGCCAAATGCATCACGGTGGGTGCAAATGGGGGGCGCGCTGTCCATGGTCACCCGGAATGGGTGGGTGGTATGCCCTGCGATATCAGTAAAAGTGGAGTGCAGGATCTGGGTTAGGTCCTTCGCGATCTCCTCAGTTGGGGTCAGAACTGCGATGGCTTTGCCAGTGCACAGGTGTGGCATCAGCATGAAGCGTTACATTTTGAAAGATTGTATTTCACCGTATACAGCGAGACCATCTTTCAGGTGTTGTTCCAAATTGTCACGTTTTACCATAGTAAGCAAAAAGTTGAATGTGAGGAAAATTTGGTTTGATTTTGTCCATCTGGTGCAATTAGTTTCGATGACCCATTGCCCTTTATGGAGGTCGACCACTACGTGCACCACTGCAGCCTCATCTGCTGCCATTTTGCCTTTGAAACCTAGGTCCAGCCAACCGCGTGACATGGAGTGAGGTGCAACGTACACCGCAGTCAGGAAAATTGTGTGTACATCTTCACAAAATTTTTCCCATAAGGCCGTTTTTTGGATGTACAGAAACATGCAGACTCTGAATTCCACCGACAAAAGTGGCTGTAGTGTGGCGTGTTGATGTACTGGTTGCATCATGCTTGCCATGTGAGTATCTCCGGGGAAATAGTGACCACTGGTTTCTTAGTATTTTTGTCAATTCCGCCGGATTCTCTGGGGCGTTTTCAAACGTTGGAGGCTGCGGGCCTTCCACCTGCTCCTCTTATCTTGCTTGCCCAACTGCTCCCTGACATGGGCGCAGACTAATCTCCTCTGTGAGATTATCAAACTAGATTCAGTCTTGAATTGAATAGGTTGCAATAGTGATTGCAACGAGAAAGAAAAGTTGGTTTCAGGGATTTTTATTATGATAGAACAATACTTTAGACCACTACATAGGAAAGCTGAGGCTGTGTGGTGAAGTAATTGCTATATTAATAAAATCTTTGTCTAATTATTAGTTAAAATTTTGAAATAAATACTGTATAAAAATCGTATCTAGATTGTTGATCAAAAGCAATTACAACACATTATGTTGCAGTACAAGTATATTTCTTATATGGAGAAGACCAAACATCCTGCTTCATATTCCACTATAAAGAGGCCTTCTGTTTGACAATGGATTTGGTTAGTATCACCTGTCCTCTGTACCGCTATACAGAGCAAGAGGATAAGGCTCTGGAGGTTTGATTACATGGCATGCTCTAGAAGGGGTAAAGTTTTTAGAAATCCTCACTCATCGCATCCTCTCATCATTTTCACTTGAAAAGTGGATGGTACATTGCGCCTGAGCATGGATCATTGCCACTTGAACAATATCATTGTGCATGACCTCTATCTGCTACCAATGAGTAAGCCACTAGCCGGGTCTTTGCAATATCCCAGGTGTTTTCATCATGTTTTATGAATGCCTTCAATCAAATCTGGGTATCAGAAGGTCAGGTGTGTCTAATGGCCATTTGTACCAAAAGGGGTACTTTTCAATTCTGCATAATGCCTCAGTCTCAAGAATGTGCACTCCTCATTCCAGAAAATGATTGATGATGTTCTGGGTAATCCTGGCCTTAACTGTGCGGTGGCTTAAATTGATGGTATTCTGGTGCACTCCCCACCCCTGAATAGCATGAAAAGGGCCTGGAGGTGGTAATGGCGGCACTGAAAGAGGCAGATCTTTATGTAAAGCCATTAAAGTGCGACTTCTTTAGGGAAGAGCTTACCTTTTTGACTATTTTATCTTGAAGGATGGGTACACTATTAATTCCAGAAAATTCAAACCTATTCTTTCCTGGCTTATATCCACCATACAGAAGCAGCTGCGGAGATTTTCCAAAATGACAATTATTTGCTTAGAAGATTCTCACACCCACTCTCTCAATTGGTGGCACCTCTTCGTCCTATGACTGAGAATAATGTTCCATTAAAATGGACAGAGGATTGCCAACGCGCATTTGAGGTGTTTATAAACCTTCTTCAAGTTTACTGAACTATTTGAGGTGTGAAATGAATAAATAGGTGAACAATATAATCTAATAATATATGTGGGCCAGTGATGCTTGTATGAAGACTAAAATCAGCTGAGTTTTTCACAGAACAAGTATCTGCCTAGGTTTCTCCTATAAACAGTTTCTGGCAACCTTCCTATAACTTACGTGAGGGTTTTTGGAAATAATACAGACAACAAGGGAAACTATCCCTTAACTCCAAGACCAAAGGTTGACAACTTTCTGAATACAATAGAACATCTTACTTGCTCTTAACGGAAGAGAACTTGAGAATGTCAGACAATTAGATAAGGTAAACTATCCTTTAAACTCTTCTTAGGAGAACAATTAATGATTTTATTACTATCTAAAACTAACTGTCTTATGAGAACGCCTTTATTAATAAATTATAACGTGATATAATACTAATGGTATAAAATAAGATTACTTATTGTAAGAAATAGAGGAGTGCTAGCGCGTGACAACATCTAGACAGTCATTTGCTCATTAATTGATTCCCACCTCAATCAGGTATATTCCTACAATATTAGGATGGTCTGATTTAAGAAAAAGAAGTGATAATTTTTGGCAACAGTTACCAAGCAATTATTCTTCATAAAATATCAACTCCAATCAGCTATCTTCTTACACCCAAGTAGTTTTCACATCACTCATGACAATTGAACATAAACCAATGTCTATCATGCTACCCATCATATAACAATCATCTTAATCAATCTCGCCAATGAACACATAGCGCCTGTATCCCCAGGTTAGGCAAGAAAGTCTCTCAATCTTTCTCTTTATAATAGTAAAAGCAAAGAGTTATATAAAAGAATCTAGCGCCCAACTCTTCAGTTGGCTCCCCAATGAGAACAGCATCCATTTATGATGAGTTTAGCCCTCAAGAGTTGTATAAAACAACGATAAATTTTCGTTTAATCAAATTTTACCACTGACTAGAACATGACCCCTCCTAATTTGAGTATATGAAGAGCATGACCCAACGGCTTCACTCAACCCCAGTGAATTATACTTATAAGCTAGCAACCTGATTAGGTAATGTGACCTTTTACCCATTAACAGCTGGTCACGTTGCCTAATAGGTAAACCTTAAAGTAACTTCCAACTAAAGCTTTATTAACGCTCAGCAACTATCAATAGACCCTTATCAATAAGCAACAAACTTTGATTGATTAATACAAAATATTTAATTTGTTAACTATTGAATCAATAATCAAACCATTTTTAAACGTTATCAGGAATCCTCCACAACAGATCATCAGTAATTAAACGGAGATGATTCCTGGCAAATTAGTTAACATCTAACAAGGAATAAAAACCAACAATAGTTACCATTTAATGCATAACTCCCACATCCACTTAAGGTTTTCATAATAGAAATTGAAACCTAGAAGATAAAACAGAAATTACATTATACTACAATAAAGATGGATGATGTGGGAAATCAGAAAACTAATTGTAATCAAGGAAGGTTTTGTGGAGCTTCTGGTCCTCAAGCACACCAATCCATCTCAGCCTATTATCATGGCATTTTATGCCTCAGTGGCTGCAGTGAGGGCAGTAATGCTTCAGGATCAAAATGAGGTAGAACATATTGTCGCCTAATTCTCCCAGAAATTCTTTTGTCAGAGCAATATTGGGCCAGATATGACAAGGTGCTTGCTTCTGTGTCCTGGTTGCTCGTCCACAAGCAGTAGCTTCTTCTAGGCGCACAGCATAGATCAGTTTCTCAGACAGACCTCCAAGCCCTTTTTAACTTCAGAAATCCATATAAGTTGGCGCACTGTCAGGCTCAGAAATTTCGCGACTTGTGCAGCTTTAATTCAATTACAAATTCATGGATGGCGTGCTAAATATACTACCGATATGCTCAGTAATAATCCTTCCCTCATTCCGTCAGAGGAGGAATGTAGGAGTTGACCATGGTGATCCCTTCCACTCAGATTCTCTCCATTGCTCCTCCTGCAATTTCTAGGACTGACTAGGAGATGGATGTGCCGTTGGTGTCTCAAGTACTGGAGAGTCAGACCTTCTTCTTGGAGTGCTGAAGCTGTTTGATCAGTCAGTTATATTAGGCCAATAACGTACCCACTATTTGTTTATAGAGGGGCAGGTTTTGTTAAAAATTAGGTTTTGGGTTCGCCCCAACTCTGGGTTGAAGTTATCTCCATTTATCATGATCCCCCTGCGATAGGGCATCCAAGGAATAAAAAAGTATCTTAATTTGGTAAAGCGGACTTTTAACTGGCAAGGGAACTCTAAGAACATCCCAGCATGGATCACAAGTTGTGTGATGTGCTCATGGGCAAAGTCATATAGATTAGGCAAGTGTGGTCTTCTCCATCTCCTTCAGCAGGCAGAGGGCTCATGAACCTCGCTATCTGTCAACTTCATTGTTTAGCTCCTATATCCAATAGGTTTAATGCAAGTATGGTGGTAATTGACCATTTTACTAAACCTTCTCTGTTTATTCCATTATGTCAGCAATTAACCATTTTACTAAACCTTCTCTGTTTATTCCATTATGTCAGCAATTAACTCCGAGAAAAAGCCAGGATCTTTGTTCAACATGTTTTTGCCATGTTTGTCCCTACCTCAGGAGGTGGTAAGCAACTGAGACCCTAATTTACTGCTCTTTTTGGGCTTCATTATTTGCCGTTTGGTGATCAAGCCATGCCGCTTCACTACATATCACCCTCAGTCAGATGGTCAGACTGAGAGGGTCAACCAGATCCAAGAGAAATATCTACACAACTATGCGCCACCGTGCAGGTGACTTGGGCTGCTGATCTTACCCTAGTGCAGTTTACATACAACATTACCCATTCATCAACTGGGGTTTCCCATATGAAGCCAGCATAGGGTATAACCCTCATTCTTTGTGGGTCCCTGCCTTTGCTCTGGAGAAACTGCTGGTGAGCATCTGCAGCAAATCTGTGATATGCAATCCCTGGTTTTGGAACATCTGACTAAGGAGCTAAGTGATTAAAAGCAATTCACGGATTTTAAAGGTCTTCCCGCTCATACGATTAAGGTGGGCTCTTTAGTTATACTAGATATGTGACATCTACGTATACAGGTTTCATTACAGATTTTTGCAAGCAGATGCTCTGATCCTCACATAATTAAGGATCTGGGAGACGGTGCCTTCTGGTTGTCCCTCACCACTCATTGGAAGCAGCAACCAGTCTTTCCACTCTACCCAGATGTTGCAGTTCAAGGGAAAAACCCACTGTACTTGAACCTGTTTGATTGAAGACTCAGAGTCATTGGATGTGAATGCCATTCTGGTGTCACAACAATCATGCTGATCAGTGCAGTTCCTGGTTGCTTGAAGTGCTTCCTTTCTTGTAAGAACAGCTGGGTTAGTGCTAGCAATTGTACCAACTGCCGCAAGTTAGTGGAATATTTCCATATTGCACACCCTGACTCTCCTCGCCCTCCCCATAAGGTTCCCTTCCCTCTGGTCATTATTATGTTTAAGGCTCATAAGAACTTTGCATTGTCCGCGTTCCCAAAGGTGGTGCTTCCCCTTCACAAAGAGGCATTTGTAATGTAAGTAATAGGGAGCGTCCTTGAGCTTTGACTGGAAGGTATACCCATCTAGAACTAAGAGAAGACCAAAGTGGGTGTCCTCTCCCCTCATCAACCAGGGAGATATAGCCCATGTGGCAGATGAGCGGTGGGCAACGGCTTACCTCAGAAGGTTTCCCTTTATTCCTGTCAAGTAGATGATATAACTGGACGATAAGGTATATATTCCAGCGGATTGAAATTAGAGTTGTGGCGAGCCTTGAGATTGAATGGTAAAGTTATATGGATTTAAAGCAAATTGATACAAGTATTGATAATTCAGCAAATCAAGATAATTCTACCAAAACTTTGAGATAGACAAAAACTCCTAAAAAGTGAGCGAATAAGGGATTAATAAGCAGAGGATGCATTCAACTTGGAATAGTGAGATAAGAGTTGAGCAGAAGAATGTGAGGAGGAGATTTTTTAATAGTTGGCAGATAAATCTGCGTTTATTAGATTATAATAAAGTTTCAATTGGAGCGATTGCTTCTTAAATTGTATACTAGTTTTTATTAGAGTCAGAGATCTACATATTGTCCAATTTGGTTGCTCATTGGGTAATACCCTGTTTAAACCATCTTGGCGGAATCAAACCATTACGCTGAAAAACTAACAGTGGTACTCACTACAGGGGCCACTGGTCAACTGTATCTTATTGGAACTAGGGCAAAATGGTGAGCCCTCACTCATTATGTCAAAATCTGATATTGTTTTATGCTTGATACAATAAGGAAGCTAGGGGTAGCCTCTAACAATGGACCGGCACTTTTTACAGTGACAGAGCCAGGTGTTGAAGATACTATGAACGATGTTCAGTTAGAAACTTGTCCTGAGCTGGCGGCGGATCAACAAGGTAACTCTATGAATGTAACCCCCAGAAGCTGCGGGACATTATAGAATGGCTTCTGTGGGGGCACTGACTCTATGAAGATGAGGCGGGGAGCATTTTTTGAGCTTATTCTACAAACAATGGTTCCAAGAAACCCACTACACGTTGTATATGTCCTATCTTGATGTGAAGACCATGGGGCTGTCTCATCACCTTAGTACTATGGAACTGAAGAATATCTAGTAGCGTACATGCAACCATCAATCTTCTAGATACTGCATGTGCTGGCCCACCACAATATTGAGATTGGGGACATCGTGCAGTTCATTCAAGTGCAGCAGAATAAAACTTGCCTTCTATTCAACCATCTTGATCACTCTTTTTTGGAGGTTCAGGGGGTGCTGGTACAGGTGGACTATTATGTTGGGGATGTTTACCATATGTTGGACGTTTTGGTTTCACAGTTGAATCAAAATTTACTTTTGAGTGATAGGGGAACTTTTGTTTTAGCTCAGTTTATTAGACAAATAGATTCAGGATGTAACCATGTTGGGAAGCAACACGAGCATTTTATGATGGACCTGGCAGATTGTGCAGAAGCGCTTGAAGCTATGATAGCTCAGATTAGAGAAGATTAAACCCTGCCAGAGCGACAGATAATGGATCACAGTGACTCCGTGACAGGTGAATTTAGTTAACTGTGCATCAAGTGGAGTAATCAGTGAATGTCAGACAATGTGCTCATCTACTTGTTGACTTAACCCAAATACCACCAGTTGGTTAGTCAGGTTACACAATTGGAAATCGTTAGTCAGGTGGATCACAATCAAGCAATTACCTTTCCGTTCATTGAGATGATAGAGTATGTGGATATGCAAGTATGATTGGATACCCTTTGATGGGCCGATGAGGAGCTGGTGTAAGATTGAGCCACCCTCATTAACCAAGTAGATGACTTCAACTGAAAAGTGTTTGACACTGGCCGGCAGCACGCAAGAATACAAAGCACACTAAATGACGCTCTCTCATGGCTTCAGGCAGTGGAGCGTAAGCTGGACTCTAAGTGAGAATTCTGCCATGAGTTGCAAATTAGCACAAAAAGGCTTCAACAGGTGGTACAAGATAGCTGATGTTGGTGCTACTTGGTTAAAGATGAATGGTAATTGACAAACACTTTGCTGAACAAGCTGGGACAGGGGGATAAGGTGCAGCCAGCGGTGAATCAGGAGAGGAATGTTACAGATCTGCCAGTGAGTATCCCTCAGGGGAGGGCAGCAGTCCCTCCTTGTAACATAACTTCTTCTGAGTCCACTTTACGGATTCGCCTCTATCCGCTCATCCCTACATTAGTTCACAAGGGAATGTTTACCCAGTCATTCTGAACCTATTTTGGCTGTTCCTCATGGCCAGATCCCAGAGCGAGGCAAATTTATTTGGATTGAGAAGTTATCCTTCAATCATGAGGGGAATATGCATGGGTATTTTAAACAATTCAAACTTGCCATGGAAGGGGCCTCAGATTGATGGAAAGCAAAACTGTTGCTATCCGCTTTGGATGTGGATAGCACTAATCTAGTCACCTGTTACCTCCAAAATAGTTCATTATCTTATCATGAGGTAAAAGTGACTGCTCTCCAGCTGTTTGAGTGCAGCTAATATGACTCAGTGGAAGGCCAACTTTCTAGCCATACAGTTCCACTGAGATGAGTTTCTGTTGGAGTTTACTGAGTAATTCAGGTCGGAAGCACATGTGTTAATTGGAGCCAACATTTTATCCACCGAGGCTGTAGGCATAGCAATGACAGTGGCAGTCAAACTATACTGTAAATTGCATAATGCCGTCTCACACACTGGTTGAAGATGCAGGTTTATTTGAATTGTGAACAATTTACATTGTCACTCCGCCACAATCAGTGCTCCCAATGTTGAGTGGAAGGCCCTGCTATCGCTGCGGCATACTCCTTGGAATATGGACAGCAATGACCAAGTTATAAGCCATTGCAGAATATTCGTTCACCTTATATGTCAGAGGATCCTTTTCGCCTTATGTACGCTCAGCCACCTCATCCCCAACCTGACTTCAATACTTCAGCGAAATTTTGACCTGGTCCTTCCTCTGCAAACTATAGATGTGAGCCCTTTATGAATGCCTGCTTCTCATGTGGACGAAAAAGGAATTCCATAGTTAATTGCTCAGGCAACAAGCAGGTGTATGAGGTGCCATCTGGGATGATTGAGGTGAGAAAAGCACAAGCAGAGTAGAGATGGGACGCTCCATATAAACTTAATTGAATTTAATTGTCCCTAACAATTTTCAAGAGTCTCTTCGTGTTGGACTCAGAACCCAGCCCAAAGAATTGTTATACCAACTGCTTCTGGCGGATACCTCAGACTCCATTCAAGAGAGCGATTATTCCCCTTAAAGCTCTGAGTTTTTCCACGTTTTGCAGAAGCCATAAGCCTGGCAGATCCTGGAACAAAACAGATTCAGTAACACGGGACCCTCAATAGATGTCATCTCCTTAGTGGGGGTTAACGTAGCTATTCTAATAGAAAAATCGCTCAGTAGTATACTCATGTCAGTTTGGGTATATCTTCCTTCCTTGGTAGTAAAAAGCCTTTGGACGTTAACCTAATAAACACCAATGGTTTTTCTTATTTGGAGTGCACCTACTGTATTATTTGATCAGAAAACATAAATACAAGCTATCATAGATACTGGTGCCCCAGTAAATATAATTTCCACCAAGCTCATGGCTAGGCTTCCGCTGAAGCCAGACGTTGATAAAAGAATAGTTTATGGGACCGCGGGGGCTTAGAGCACCATGTCATAAAAAAGCTTACAACATGTTGCCTTTGGAACTTAGTTTGGTTAGGCTTCCAAGCTCCTGCGGTGGCTCTGCCAAATTTTAACTATAATATGCTGATTGGTGCTCCATTCTGAGGAGATTTGGAGCTATGGTCGATATGCAAGAGAAATCATTAGTATTTTGGGACAACAGATTCTCATTTACTTTACCTTTAGTGGAAACCCAACGGATCCATTCCGCTAAGTCTGCTAATTTGGTGTATAGTGATATGGTGATTCCTGTTTAATATTAGGGAATGAAGCGTAGTATCAGAGCCCTCCCCAACCAGATCTACAAGTATAAAGGTGTTTCGCTAGGAGCAGCGAGCACTTTGAGCCTACCTTCTGGGCACCAATGAATAATAGAAACTGAGCTCAAAATAGACATTCCTGAAGGGCTATACGGGGAAATTGTGGGGTTCTACCAGCAATCACAGCTTGAATTTCATGTGACTCTGGGGCTACCGCTAACAAGAAATGAGGAAATGAAGGTATTGCTAGTGAACCTACATAAGAAGTCAATGATGATCCAAAGGCACCAAGTGGTGGCTTATCTACAATTGGCCTCTATTAATGAGTTTCACCATGTTTATAATTTTGGATCGTGGGAGGACCTCAGCCTACCAGAAAATCCATTATTTGGCATATTTGCAGTGGTTCCTTGGGAAGCTCTAATTGGGTTGTTGGAAGAGCAAAAGGATAAGGTGATAGATTTATTTATAAAATACTGAGATATTTTTGCATCCAACGATCACAATTTGGGGTGCGCCCAAGGGGTAGTGCATTGGGTAGATACAGGGGATAACCCTTATTGAATGATTGACTAGACCTAAATCATCAGGTAATTTTATAGAAAAAAATAATATTAACTGATGCTAATTAGTTATGTATCATATCAAAATTATCAGTGATTATGGACCAAAAATATCCTAAGTATATCCAAACATGGGATTCATGGCCTAGTGATTTCACTTAATAATATTCAACTATTATGACACAGGCCTGGGGGCTTTGTTGGTTAGGTTGGACTTATTAATAATAATCAACTTGATGACTCAGGCATGTGGGCTTTGTTGATCTATGTCAAAATTAGCTTTTAATTTCAATCAAGTTTTTGATTAAATTAATTACTAATTAGTGGTATGAATTGCCTTGGTATGTGCTGTCAATTGCTTGAGAGACGCATCAGTTCATCTATTTGCAGTTGCATCAGAAATTCTGTCTTGAGATATTATAAGTTTGACACCTACTCTGAGGCCATATAAGATGCCTCAAGCTGTAAGGATTCTAGACCTTCAAACAAATTTATTTTTCTTTTCTCTAGCTAAGTTCCATTGAAAATGAGGCGTCATGGGTAAGATGTGGTTAACATTGAACCTTATAGATTATCTCTAAGTTGATACTAATAAAATATAATCATTTATTACTACAAGTTAATTGTTTAATATATAAGCTTTTTGTATTTTATACTTTTCCGTTGTATTAAACTGAGAAATTACTTGGGATCAGAAGGATCAGGGCAGCGAGCCATTGTCCAAGTAAACAACAGAAGAATACAGCTTTGAAGTATCATTTTGAATGAGTTTATATCTTAACTATTGTCACCATCTGGTCTATTGACGCCATACAATAGACGCTCAAAGCTCCACCCTACCACAGCAGAAGAACCAGCCATCTGAAGTAGGCCAAAAACTTCAACAACCCTCCCATTCAATCATGGCCTATTTGGTGCTCAAAGGCAGTTGAAGAGGTTATCTATGATGAGGTAGATAAATAATTAAACAAGGGATGCTAGAGCCATCAAAGAATCTGTGCGAATCACCAGTGCTTATTGTAAAGAAAAGTATGGCACAAACTGGGAGGTCATTGACTATCAAAAGCTCAATAGCATAATGAAGAATGATTCCTACCCCCTTCTTCAGATTGATGACACATTAGATTAACATGGAGGGGCTAATTGTTTTCCACTTTAGATTTGATATTGGGGTACTGAAAGATTGAATTGCCATCAGTGGAATATTAGAAATGCGCTATAATCACTTCAAAGGGGTTTTTTCAGTCTACACATATGCCACAGGGTTTGTGCAACTCCACAGCTATGTTCCAGCGTGCTATGGATACAGCCTTAGGTAATTTGAAGCTGTCTTGCGTTTTAGTTTACTTTATTGATATCAACATGTTTTGCAAATGTTTACAGAGCAGCTTGACCTTCTAAAACAAGTGTTCTGCTGACTCACTGATGCTAATATCAAGATCAAGCCTCAGAAGTGTCACTACTCAAAGAGCAATTAAAATACCTTGGGTTTATAGTAATTTTAAAAAGCTTAAACTGCAGCCAGTGAATGTGAAAGTGATAAGAAAGATGACCTGGCTGGTGATAAACGTGATATTAAGGTTTTCTTTAGAATGATCGGTTACTACTGCTTTTCTTTCCTAACTTCAGCTGTATTGGGGCACCACTCTTTGAGTTGTTAAAGAAAAATGCCACTTTTGACTGGATTAAACGATGCCAAAATGCTTTTGATATATTATGAACTGCATTGGCAAGTGCACCCATTTTTCTATACCCCAACTTCATAAAACAATTCATAGTACAAATGGCTACATCGCTTTCCGCCAAAGGGCAGTATATTCTCAGAAGGATGATGATGGCATAAAGCACCCTGTCACGTTTTGTATCTGAAGCTTAAACTTTCAAGAATGGAATTACAGTATGATGGAGCGAGAGTGCTTAGCAGTGATTTATGCATATAAAAAGTTTAGAGTATACCTTTCATGGGGTAAAATTCCAATTAGAAATGGATCATGCATTTTGCGCTG
This sequence comes from Massospora cicadina, assembly GCA_022478985.1. Taxonomy (NCBI): domain Eukaryota; kingdom Fungi; phylum Entomophthoromycota; class Entomophthoromycetes; order Entomophthorales; family Entomophthoraceae; genus Massospora; species Massospora cicadina. The sequence goes on from JAKSZP010014740.1 coordinate 57,510, forward strand.
GCTGCAAAATTTCCATGAACCTGAAGGATGGCTCACATGTTGGTCATTGAAACTCCAGGCATATGATTTTGAGATTTTACACCATCTGGGAGCAAAACATCAAAATGCGGAAATTTTCACTATACCAAACGGTTGCTACTAAGTGGATTTGGCTGACATTATATATGAGAAGATGATGGTGGACAAATACCTGACGAGCCACCACAAGTGATCAAAGTGCTGATGGGCTTAGGCAGGATGCTTTACTACATGATGGGGAACTATATAAGCAGATCTGTAAATTGATGCTGAGTTTCCCTAAATCCTTCCACTAAACCTGCAATTATTATGGACGCACATTGGGCGGTATGACATGAGGGGCTTAAGAAAATATTGGAGTTTTTGCGATCCCACTACTTTTGGGAAAGCATGCATTATGATGTGGTGGAAATGTTAAGCTGTTGTCATCAGTGACAAGTAAAGATTTTTCACGAGAAAACCATATACCAGCTAATAAACCTTGGTTTTCCTGGCATACCAATTTCATTGATGTAGTGGGGCCTCTACCAACTGGCACAAATTGATCTAAGTATATAATCGTAGCAATTGATAACTTGACAAGGTGGGTGGAAGCCAGGGCGATTAATGACTTGGGAGCGGTCACTAATGCCAAGTTATTATGGAGTGTGTTATACAACGACATGACTGCCTGCAGTTAATTTTAACAGACATTGGAAACAATTTCACCACGCATAACTTGCACAAGTTCAATGAGTTGATGGCGATCTGCGGGGTTTTGACTACACCCTATCATCCAGAATTGAATGGAATGGTGGAACAGGTCAACGGAACATTGGTGAACATACTCCGTAAGCTAGTGAAAGATTGAACCTTGAAATGGAGTACTCTTCTACTCACAGCTGTTTTTGCATATATTATCAGCTACAACTCGTCCACCAGCAAGAGTCCCTTCCAACTGCTATATGGTAAACATCCGGCTCTACCTGCCCTGCTTTACTCATGTGTAGAGAACACTGGCGGTGTAAAACTGCAGCAGTATTTGAAGAATCTAATGAAGACGCTGATCAAACTAAAACAGAAGCCTACTCTATCAATTTGGCTAAGAAGATTAGTGATCAGGCGGCTGACCAGAAGAGATGTAGTGAAGTTCAGCAGTTCTCTGTAGAAGATCATGTATTGTTACATGACCAACATGGATTTGGGCAGAAGAACAAGCTTGATAATATCTGGGTTGGGACATTTGAAATAATCAAGAAGACTGGTACTAATGCCTAAACCATTAAGGAACTGCGGGTGGTTGAATTATCAACCAGGTGCATGCAAAGTTCCTTTGAGCATATAAGAAATAGGAGCATATCGTCCAGTCAAAGGGGGGTAATGTTGAGAAGTTGATATTACTGGCCAATAAGGTATATATTCTTGTGGATCAAAATTAGAGTTGAGTGAGCTTCAAGATTTAAAAAAAAGCTATATGGATATATAGCAAATCAATCAAAGTATGAATAGTTTATCGAATTAAGGGAATTCACCCAAAATCTTGAAATAGATGAAAACTTCTAAAAAGTGAGAAAATAAGAAATTACTAAGAAGAGGATGCATTTGACTTGGAATACTAAGGTAAGAGTTGAGCGGAAGAATAAGAGGCGGAGATTTTTAATAGTCAGCAGATAGATCTGCATTTATTAGATTATAATTAAGTATTGAAAAGGATGTTTGATCCATATATTATATATTGGTTTTTATTATAGTTGGAGATCAACATATTTTCCAATTTGTTTGCTCAGTGGCTAATACCAGGTGTAAACCAGCTTGGCGGAATCAAACCATTACGCTGAAAAATTAACAATTCTCTCTCCTCACCACCCAAGAGTTAGTGGGAAAAATCCAGGAATTGGCGGTGACCAGAAGCATCGCCAACAGGAAGAATGAAACCCTCCTTTATTCTGGAAGGTTACTCTTCCAGTTTTGTGTTCTGCCCCAAGGATAAGTTGACCTCAAAAAATAGGATTGTTTGAATCACGCTCAGGCTCAGAGATCTGCATCCACCATTCCTCTCCATTTCATTTAAAGGTGAGCCTGTCCTCAACAGGTTTGGGTATGACAAACCCTTTCAATATGCTTTAGGACTGCCCATACCTGGTCTGTCTAAGAGCACAAACTTCCGTCCACCATAGGAGACGTCATCATCATGCTGAGTGCAATTGTAGTAGAATAAAAATTTTTGCAAAGGAATTTGATACCAAGCCGTCAGGAAAGGACAGATTAAAATTCAGTATCAATAACAACTTGGTTAATTTGACTTTGTTAAATCGTAAAAATACTTTAGTTAATAACGCACCTATTTATATATTCCCTATTCAGTGAGCATATAAAACAGCGGTCCCCAACAGGTTCTGCTGCTGCTCCATTTTTTCCCTTTTCACTCCCTTAGATTTTTATATAATTCTATCTTAAAAGCCCCATTTATTTTGTACAATAAGTAGTTTGCATGGCATTTATTGACTATGATTTAATACTTCAGATTTCTGGCTAATGCTCTCAATTGCCTTATTTTATCTGCATCCTACAATATGGATGGATGTACCCTCAGTATTCTGGCTGTTGCTTTTTGTTGTTATTCACCCTGAATGTCAGTATAGTCTTAGTTTTATCACTAATCTCCATGACACCATCGGTTACACCAAGAGAAATTAATTGATGACTATTCAGCTAACAACTAAATTCACTTAAATAACTGTTTCAATTGTACCTGACAAGCCACTAATTGGTATCAAGTATATATTGATTCTCAATGATATTACTTAACTAATGTTACATAGGAGAACTTATATAAAAGATAGCTACCATATATCTAGTTAATCATTAACTCCAACATCCACTTTGATTAGCTTACTGTCAAGCTAACCAAAGTTGGATTAAGACTGATGAATAATAGGTCCTGTCACAGATGGATAATGTGGCATATATAATCCTGACACATCCCACAGATTGACCAGATTATCCAGAAAAAAATGTCACAGCAGGTAAATAATTTGCGTTATTGCTATCCTTAGATGGCCGCTCAGAACCTACTTCAGTACTGCTCTAGTGTTCATCAATCCTTATTGTCCTACCAGGATCTGCTCACAAATTCCTTTTCCAGTTATCTCAATTCTCTTAAACTGGTAAAATTTAATCCAGCTAACCATATGAAATGGTCGCCATTTAGCTTTCCATATGACAAGCTAAAGGCAAAAGTTTTCAAAGCACTTTTTCTAGAGTTTAGTCCTGTCAAATTATATTGTTTTCTAGAATGCAATGTCAGACATTTACAGATCCTCCATACTGATAATTCGAATTAAATAATAATAATGAAATTATAAGCCAAAAGACCCTGGCTAATTCTTAGTGGAAATAATGCAAATCAGGATAACACTATTTTAAATACCTCACATGCAATTAATACTAGATTAAGCCGTCGGAGTAATCCAACCAAGTGGCATACTCTGGGGCGTCCATTGGATGGATCTCCCCCAGCCTCTACCAGTTCCATTCAAGCATCTAAGTGGGGACCATCCCCCTTTTATAGGCTTGGTGGGGGACCCCAAAGTGCAATATTATTTCTCATGGGAATTAGCTGAAAATTATAAAATCTTTATCCCACGGGTACATCTTGTCAAATAATAACTCCCCATCCATTATTTAGCCTAAGTGAAGTGAGTTTAACGATCTGTGATAGGTTGAATTTTCATATTTCCTTATTTGACCATACTAAGCTAATCTGAACTTATCAATATATTCCCTTTGACCCTTGATACAATTTCAATACTTAATGGTTAGATATCAAGGGGGTTCATTTCTTATCCCTTGAGGCCTTAATAAAACTATAAAAACAACTTTAGAGCTTTAGTGGTTATTTAACTTTACTATTATTAGTGATTTAATCCCCCATTTGTTGGAGTTTAGGCCTAATTAGCACCTGCAAGAGAAAAATCCTAAAATCCAACAAGCGGTGCTCACTACAGGGTACTTTGTATACCATCAAATCCCAATTTAAGATGACAACTATTCTAGAACTAAGGCAAGTCGCTTTAGAGCAACAACTAGCCAGTGCTTTGTCTCGCCTCAAAAGGCTTGAGCAGCACTCCTCCAAAAATCCTCATGGGCTCTCCTTTAATATAATTAAACCTCCATTCAGAGATAAGTTCACAGCTGTTGAGGGCATTATCGCATCATTCCTTTATGTTTATGATTCTGTAATGGAATGTGTGACTGACATATAAAACCAAGTTTATCCTTCTCTGCTTGAGTCAGATGGATCACGAGATCATGGTTACTCAAATGGCCACACTTAACACCTAGGAATAAGTTAAACAAGCGCTGATCGATGTGTTTGTTTCTAAGAAGAGTTTACAACGGCAAAAACAGGCCATTATGTGCCTTAGCCTGCAAGAGGGAGAACTGATCCCCTCATTTGATGAGCGATTAAATATAATAAAGCTCAACCTCTGTTGCTGGACAAAATTCTTCCTTTAGATGATGCTATTGCTGCTATCATGACTAGCTTAGCGTCTTATCCATCTTTAGAAATTCATATCTTCGCAGTTATGTACACTTTACAAATGGTACGGGATATAAAAGAGGCACTACTAGCAGTGGCTGACTTTTATGAACCTGAACTTCTACAAAGAGCTCCAAAGCGAGAAGAACTATGGCACTTCCAGCCTCTTCTATGGCTATATCCCTCTGGAACACAGATTCTGCAGAGTTGCAGCGACAAAATACTGCTCCATTATTTGAGGATATCCAGAAATCATTGGCAGTTATGTGAAGCGCTCCCCTACAGCTTCAGGTTCAAAAAGCTCAATCATTGAAGTCAGTTATCCTTTTGCCTGGTCCCCCTCTTGCCAAGCGGTCTCCTAAAGTGAATATAGTATCACATCCATCTAAACCGCTGCCTCAATCCCCCTCAGCCTCAACTCAGGCTGCCCCTAGTTCAAAACCTGAAGTTATGGGGCAACCCAATCCAGTCACTTCTAAGGAAAAATTAAAAGCCATTACATTTCCAATGCCTCCCCCAATAGTTGGTACAGTTACAATGCTCCCTTCAAAATTCAAAAGGGTAGATGAGAGCGACAAAGCCCCCTGTGAGGAAATTTTGACAGTTTATCAGCCCCCTCTTAATAACTCGTTGATGTGCATTGACAATCCCTCTAATGACAAGTCCTAAGAGGGTGGTGAAGACGCAGGTTATTATGTTTTGGGAGCCCCAATGGAAGTGCAGGTTCCGGATAGGCGAGGACTGAAAGAATTATATAGACATGATAAAACAACAAACCTATCTGCAACAGTTGTTGAGGTTATCAGAGGTGATTGATAGCTAGTGATGATGATCAGCTTATTAGGACAGTGATCTGATTCACTCATCAGTTTCTTACCCTCCAGTATGTTAAAGACAAATAACCTATGACGGCTCAACGCCATTCCTCTACTCTCCGTTTTAAGGAGGTTCTCGCCATCCCCCCTACTTTTGGTAACAAAATAACTAATGTAGAGGTTGTCATCAATAAGGTGCTCGTTCTAGCAATCCTTGATACAGGTGCTCAAGTGAACGTGGTCTCATCAAAGCTCATCAATAAATTAAGTTGGCGCCTGACCTGGACTATTCACAAGAGTTTGGAACTGCAGGGACTGACAATATGTGAGCTATTGGAGCCTACTCTTCTCTACTCATACAACTTAGAAAACTCCTACTGGCTGCCCCCGCTGTAACCTTAAGAAATAACGCTTATGACCTACTCATTGGAACGCAATTCATGATTGAGTATGACGGTATTATTAATATGAAACAGGGATTTATCTCTCTTTTAAATTACGAAGTTCCCCTAGCCTTTACAACTGATGAGCCTAAGAAGAAGGAATATACATGCGCAGTTTAGTACCCTTCATCTTCCCTCACCCTTGCTTATATCACATTGGGAAGAAACACAAAAAAGCTGCTTGACTCTGTGGATGCTTCAGAGGGCATTAAATTGTATGCGGCAGAGGAGGTAGTAGTTAAAACGAGTGAACAAAAGGCGATAGACACCAAATTTACTATGCCAATCCCCCACAACTGCCTCCTTCACTTAACAGGCATCGATAGAATAAGCCTTTAAAACCTCAGGTGTTGCCAAATATCCTAACCTTTCCTACCAGCGACCTATCAATTTTCTGCTGGGGAATCTCACTAACAAGGAAATGGCTGTAAAGAAACATCAGGAGATTGGAAAAGCCATGTTGATTCCAAGTGAGGACATCCATCAAGTCCATTATATTTGGTCTATGCTAGATATGGGACTATCCACTGATCAAATGATGTGTGCTTTGCCCAAAGTTCAGATTTCTGAGGATCTAACTCCCGCTGAGCTTAATAAAGTTCATTCTTTATTGGAGTCATATAGTGAAATTTTCTCCAAGTCTGATACTGACTATGGGCATATGAAAAGCTGGTGCCACACCGTTGATGTTGGTGATCTCAGACCTATTCGATCCAAGCCTTATCAGAAATTTAAAAGTTGAGGAGCTCCAGATGAGGACGGAGCTTAAACAGTTACTGGACGCGGGGCTATTGGTGCCTTCTCTAAGTCCTTGGTCATCTCCACAATTGCTAATAAAAGAAGAATGGTGGGAATTGGGTAGTTATGGACTACTGCAAGCTGAATAACCTCACCAAGAAGGACAGCTACCCATTCCGCGAATTAATGATGCTCTGGCCCAACTCTCTGGGTCTAAGGTTTTCTCCGGCATGGACTTTACTAGTGGACACTGGCAGATGGACCTTTCTCCGCAAGACCAGGAAAAATGTGCATTTATTTGCAGTGAGGGCCTCTTCCAACCTACCAGACTACCACAGGGGTTATGCAATGTGCCCACATCTTTCCAGCGAGCCATGGACCACAGCTTTCAGGATCTGAAGCTTAGTTGCATAATTGTCCTTCTTGAAAATAGACCATCTTCTACCAAAAATTCAATGAGCACCTTTATCATTTAAAGGAAGTTTTCCATTGCTTGTGGGCCTCTTACATTAAGCTGAATTTTCTAAATGTACATTTTTCCAAATAAAGTTGAATTTCCTGGGCCACGCCATCTCCTCAGATGGGATCCAGCCTCTCCATGATAAGGTTGAGGCGATATACAAGATGACTGCTCCTAAAACCCTCCGCAATATTCATGTGTTCTTGGACATGATGGGGTAATATCATCAATTCATCCCAAAATTTTCTCAGCTCAGTGAGCCCCTCATACGGCTTTTAATTAAAAACACCCCTTTCCATTGGGGATTGGAACAACAGGCTGCTTTTGAAATGCTAAAAAAGCTAATGTAGTGACAGCCAATCAGACGCCACCTGACTATAGTAAACCCTTTATTTCGTTTACTAATGCCTCCAATTAAGCAGTTGGAGCTATCTTGGCTCAACTGGATGAGCATGGGTTGATCACCCCGTTTCATATTTCAGCAAGATGTTCTCTAAGGCAGAACGCAACTAAAGTGTCACTGATAAGAAATGCCTGGCCGCCTTACTTGCTGTTAAATATTACCGCCCTTTCTTATATGGGACCTCGTTTAGAGTGGTTTTTGACCACGCCTCTTTCAAGTATTTATAAAATATGAAGGATCCCATAGGGCGGTTGGCACGCTGGGCTTTGAAGCTCCAGCACTATGATAAGACCATTGAATACTGAGCTAGGACGAACCACATGAATGTCAATGGGTTGACTTGGCTACCCATCATTTACTTAGATAATAGTAAAGCAGAGTGGCTACATGATCTCCTAATGACCCCTGAGGCTTGAGTCTGATGAACCAGTTTAGAGAATGCTAGCTCGACATTTATATAACAAAAAGTTGGATAATGGGAATCTATATAAGAAGGTAGGGATGAACTGGTTACCCTAACTCTGACCCTCAGAGCGAGTACCTATCATTATGGAGTCTCATGCCCTCCTAGGGCATAGCAAAGTGCGTAAAACCTATGAGTGGGTAAAAGAACGATACTATTAGGGGGAATCATGGAGACCATTATCAAAGTCTTGAATGCCTGTCTGACATGTAAAAAGCAATTTAGCTTCAAAACCAAGTATCAATATCAACCTACCACCCCTCAACAGCCCTCCCACACAATAAGTCTCTATGTTATTGACCCTCTAGCCCAAACCATAAGTGGAAATCAATATATCTTGGTAAGGATTGATCACTTTACCAAATGGGTCAAGGCTGTGGCTATCCCAGCTCAGACGGCCAAAACCACAGCCACTTTCCTCCACCAGTATATCTTCACTTGACACGGTTGCCCCCAAGTTTTTCTCTGTGATAATGGTAAAAACTGCACCTCCCAAGTGTTGAAGATCCTTGCAACTTCCATGGTCACGCAACAGATCTTTTCTGCAACCTACAACCCTTTGACCAATGGTATCATGAAAAAAGCCAATGGGACCCTGGTCTCTATATAACAGAAAATGGCCACTTCAGACCCCCTTCACTGGGATCAGTACTTACCAAGTGCCTTCATGCAGCCATATCAGTTACTACTAGATCCTTAAGATGTCTCCTTTCCATGTGTTGTATGGACAGGAAACTGGGGCGCCAGAATTATTAGCCAAAGGCAATTTCACTGATAGGATTGACCTGGAGCAAGCCATGAAGAAGTTGGCTTAGTACATCATTCAGCTACAATCAGAGTCCATGACTAATTTGGCCAAAACTGTCTCAAAAGAGGGTCAAGTTGGTAATGAGCTCTGAGCCTCTCTTCTTTCCTTCCAAGTATCTGACTTGGCTTTACTACCATAATTATATCAACCCTATAGAGGAACTTGGGTTTATTTGGGAAGGCCCTTTTGTAGTCAATTATAAGCTAGGTGAGGAGTACTCCATCAAATCCCTTGCTACTGAAGTTACCATCAATCAGGTATATGGCCGCTTCCTATGGCCCTATTCTCCCCAACATTCATGAGGGGGAGGTCAGACATTTGCCCTCCTGGCTTCAAGATAAGAATGCTATGGGTCAAAATTGGCCAAAAAGAGAAATGCCAGACACTTACAGGTCTACGATACCTGATAATATCTTTTTAGATAATAATAATGAAAATATCAGCCAAAAGACCCTGGCCAATTCTCAGTGGAAATAATGCAAATCAGGATAACACTATTTTAAATACCTCACATGCAATTAATGCTAGATTAAGCAGTCGGAGTAATCCAACCAAGTGGCATACTCTGGGGCGTCCATTGGATGGATCTCCCCCAGCCTCTACCAGTTCCATTCAAGCATCTAAGTGGGGACCATCCCCCTTTTATAGGCTTGGTGGGGGACCCCAAAGTGCAATATTATTTCTCATGGGGATTAGCTGAAAATTATAAAATCTTTACCCCACGGGTACATCTTGTCAAATAATAACTCCCCATCCATTATTTAGCCTAAGTGAAGTGAGTTTAACGATCTGTGATAGGTTGAATTTTCATATTTCCTTATTTGACCATACTAAGTTAATCTGAACTTATCAATATATTCCCTTTGACCCTTGATACAATTTCAATACTGAATGGTTAGATATCAAGGGGGTTCATTTCTTATCCCTTGAGGCCTTAATAAAACTATAAAAACAACTTTAGAGCTTTAGTTGTTATTCAACTTTACTATTATTAGTAATTTAACCCCCATTTGTTGGAGTTTAGGCCTAATTAGCACTTGCGAGCAAAAAAATCTTAAAATACAACACATAAGAATGTATTGTCTTCAAAAAAAAATTAGCTGGTCAGGGTATTTGAAGCTGGACAAAGCCCTTTTATGCCAGTCATGATTTTTATTATTACTTTGATATAAGTTTTATAAAGCTCATAATTGTTGTCTTCAAGTTGCACTTAAGTACTGTAAGATTCTTTGAGGCTGCTTTGCTAGATAAATATCTCTCATTCATGGCCATTATTGGTGGCATGGTCTGTCATCCCCCTCCCCACATTCAATGTTCTATGCCATCTTATATGAGCACAGTACTAAATGAAGCTCGTTATCAAGCTTTGAAGATTACTTTCCCAGCTCCAGTACCATAAAAAGATTTCTTGATTTAATTTCCATTTTTATTTCCTGTATGCCTGTTTTCCCACAGATTTAGAGGTTGCAGTGTAGAATGAGCGGATCTCAACATGATGGTCCCCATTGTGGCTCCTTACCAGTCCTCTCATTGATAACAAAGAACCTGTTATGTCTGGGTCCGTCCCTGGGAAGCATCTGCAATTAAATTGATGCTGGTAATTCCCCATGATGATAATAGGTATCCCACTTCCCTTAGAGAGGTCATAGGTGGGCAGGAGCCCCAAGATGCGAGGTCTATTAAAAAATAGAAAATAAAAATATAATGTTTTCATCTACTTTTTTCTTATATCTTTTGAGTGGAATTTCTCTTTTTATTAAATTTAAATTTATTGCGGGGAAGGCCGACCATGGGACGGACACTTCTGAATATGACTCAGATGAGACAAAACTTAGTACCAGGGGAGGCACCCCAGAGAAGCGATGCTATCTCTTGTCGCCAGCGGGAACGCCACTTATGGGGAGGGGGAGGGAACGTGTGAAGGGGCCGTAGCCTCAATTGAACACGTGTGGAGGAAGGGGTCTGATTTGATGAACTAAACTGGGAACCATGAGGAGACCAGCTGTCAGCGACGCGGTGGGAGGTATCCAAACATCCACGCTTGAAAGTGGTCCACCAGATGAGACTGGAATCTGTGGACAGCTTCAGGGAGGGTGGGGATGGAGCCAGCGATGGCATCCAAGACAATCGTGTGGATAGTCCACATGGCGATTGCAACCACCAGAGCACGGAGGGAGGGTGGGAGGGGGAGGCCATTGATGAAGCAAACATATCTCTTGACAGACTAAAGGGATGCGTTTAATCCTGGCCTAGCAGACGTTGGACTTCGCGCCATATCACTTTAGAGGTGGGGCACTTCTCCAGGCGGTGGAACAGCGTTCCATTCTGGCCACACACATAACACAAGATGAGTGTAAAGCGTTAGAGCGCTCAGCTGTACGATACACCCGCCTCAGGCAGCGCCACACATGGGAGCAGACTTGAGGCTGCAACAGATGATGGTGTACATATTTCCAGATAATCTTTTGGGTCTCAGTGGAATAAGGGATGTCCATCATGTCCAGGTAGTCCACCCTGGATAGGACTTAGGGTCGAATGGGGATCACGCCATCATGGATGGGTAGCCCCTGTACCTCTTGTTTGAACTGAGGAGAGGGGCGGCCTCTTCAGGTTGTATGTCCACTAATACAAATTCTCCACTCTGCGCTTCTCATGGAGAGTAGGATTCGTTTGTAGTGGGTTTTAGTCCCGTGAGGACCTGTGGCCGATGTGTGTGATGCGAGGTATTTCATCAGGGAGTGTGGGTTTGATGGATTGTTGAGGCCCAAGGCTCAGGAGAAGTTGGAGTGGGCCGCGCGGGACCAGTGTTGGGATGGGAGTGTAGGATCGGCGACGGCCGCGATCCAGGTGCCCAGGATCTTGGCAGAATGGGCTTTGAAGTCAAGCAGGCCCATGCCACCATGATGATGAGGGCCAAACATGACCTCTAGCTGAACTAGTGGAGGGCGGCCTGACCAAAGCCATCCTTGCAGAAAAGCATACAGGAATTTGAAGAAGCTTGGGGAGAAGGGGATGGCGTGGTCTCCGAACCAGACTTTGGATAGGAGCATAGAGTTGGCAAGAACAACCCTGCCAGTGAGGGTAGTAGGGTGGGCTCTGAGAGAGGCGATTCGCTTCGTCACGTTGTCCAGTATATGGCACTCCATTACTGCTGACGCGTATCCGCCTGCCTCCATCCACACGCCCAGATGGCGTACCGGTCCTATGGTAGGACGTGGCACAAATGGGAGCACCAGTGGAGTGGTGTGTGTTGAGTTATTAAGGCGTGGACGTGGGCGAGCAGATGGGCTAGGTTGGGAACTACTTGCTGGGGCCCAGCAGTTCTGTAACTGACCAAGGAGGATGATTTCAGTTTTGGAGGCGTTCAGTGCCGCGTTGCTTACCCAGGAATATTCCTGGATGAGGGCTTCAAGCGCGCGTGCATCTTTGTTATTAGACACCCCCACCACGCAATCATCTGCAAATGCCATCATCTTGACTGGGGTTTGGCCTGGCACATGGACCCCAGTGAGGTGGGCATTCACATTTCGCAGTAGTGGGTCAAGGCTGAAGTTGTATAAGAGTGGGCTGAGGGGGTCCCCTTGTCGCAGGCCCCTTTGAGGGCGGACTACTTCCGTTAGGAAGCCTGGGCCACGCACTGCCATTGTTGCAGATTCTGTGAGCAGCATCACCCAGTTTATGAAGTGGGGGTAGGCGGAATTGATGGAGGCAGGCCCTGAGGTATTCCCAGTTTACTCTATCATAGGCCTTTTGTTGGTCCAAGAATACAAGTGCCCCAGAGGCTGTGGACTGACGCACATTAGCCACAGAGTGCACATTATCCCAAATCGACCTTCTGGGGAGATGGTGGCAGATGCTATAGTCCCTAAATGGTTAGCCATGATTTTGGTTAAATTTGGGTGTCTGTGTTTGTTAGAGAAATGGGGCGCCAGTTGGCTAAGTCAAGCCTATCCCCTTTCTTAAAGACCTATCCCCTTTCTTAAAGAGTGTAACAGTAAAGGCCTCATGTCCTCCTGTTAGGAGGCGCGTTTCCAACAGGCTTTGGTTGAGTGAGGCTAGCAGCAATGGGGATATATATTTAAAATATTTTTTGTAGAACTCATATGGAATGCCATCTGGGCCTGGGCATTTTCAGTTTGGTGCACCGCGAATGGCTGTCCATAATTTGTTTCGAGTAGTTATTTTCATTATTTCTGGGTATCAGAAAATGGTGCAGATATGAGCTCAGTTTAGAAATTCCGCCATTTCAGCCAGCTGAATTGGTTCAGCTCAGTATAACTTGGAGTAATATCTTTGCATTTCGATTGCCACTTTGGCCAGTGTGTCCACAATGGAATTATCCGATCTTTACACCTGTGTGCAGGCCACGCTCTGGTGTGGTGCGAGAATTTTTTAAAGAAGTATATGGTGCACTTGTCACCTTTAGTGATGTGTGTGGCCCTGTATTGGACACAAACCCAATGTTTGTGTTGCCTTTTGAGTGCGTTGAGGTGGGTGGCTGCCTCCACCCACTTCCAGCCCCATGCAGGGCTATATCCTGTGGCTGGAATGTTGGACTCCAAGTGGACCAATTCTGCCAGCGCACATGAGATAACTGCCGATGTGGCTCATGAGCGCCTGGAGGAGAGATGGCGATAGTGGCGGATGGTGTCTTCTTTGAAAGTTGCCCATGTGGAAATGGGGTCCGCGAAAAACGGTGCAACAAACGATTTCGCCAAAGTTGCCTCTTCTACCCACGTGGAAAATCCTGGCGACACAAGCTCAGGGGGGCGGATTTTGCACCAATGTGGGGCCTTTGCAACTGTGACGGGTAAGTGGTATGTTATCGAGACCAGTCAGTGGTTGGAGAATTCCATTTTTGTTGTTTTGAAGTGGGAGATGTGGGGTTAGAATTTCGCCGGCATTAGAATAAGGTTAATGCGGGTCATGGACCTTAATTGGCCATTGTGGATGTGGGGACACATCATGTTTTTGAGCAGTGGGGCATGTCATGGCAGCGCATCCATTAACCCAAGGGTGGCTTTTAGAATGCGTAGTTCTACATGACCCTGTGGGGCATGGGGTGATGGCAGCCACCGGTCCATTGGTGAGGTTAGCCAACAGTTCATGTCACCAACTAGGAAAGAATTGGGGGGTAGCGGGAGGGATTTGACTGATGAGAAAAATTCCCAACGCTCATGTGCACCATTTGGGGCATAAATGTTGATGATTTTGTGTGCAACGTCAGCCCACAAGAAGGTGACAATGAGCACTTGGCCATTTAGGAATGTTTCTGAGGATGTGAATTTGAAAAATTGTTTTTCTGAATTAGCACCCCACAGTGCTTTGACCAAAAGGATAGGGATGGGAGGAGCATTGTTTTCCAAGCTTCCTCGGAATCTCGTGGACAGTGGGACTCCTGGATGGCCAGGATATCCACAGGTAAATTGTTTGTAAAAAACTCAGTTTCCTAGCCCAGGATGGGAAACCTTGAGTCCGGCGATATTCAGCATCCCTAGAGTGAAGGTTTCCCCCATTGCACCTTAGGTGCGAGGGGGTGGGCCCCTGGGCCCACCAGCCTCTTCCAGGTCCCCATAGGCTTTCACAGCAGTGCGGGTGTTAGCAGCAATGCTATTGGGGTTTTTGTTAATTTTTGCGGAAAGAGTCACATTGGCTTTGGCCTTTGCTTTTTGTTTTCCCGACGTCGGATGAATTTTTTGTGGTGCGGATAAGTTTGGTGCACCATCGAGTGGGGCAAAAAAAATTTTTTTGGTTGGGATAGGTCCCAAGTCAGTTTTGACCGGAGCTTGGGTGCAGCAATTGGGTGAGATCGAATCTCCCATCAGATCCTCAGATTGAGTGGCCCGCTCAGCATGGGCCTCCCAATCTGATTGGGTGATGGATTCCCAAGTTGCTTCCGCCGCAAAGGTCTCCATGTCCTCCTGGCGTTGTGAGTATGGGATGGTGGTGGTGGCCTTGTCCGCTTCCTTGGCCGTGGCTCTACGGGCCTGCTTGGCCTTCTTCCACTCCTGTGGGGAGATGGGCTTTACCAATAGTTAGCTGCCTTGTGCTCCCCACGGGTAAGCCTCCTTGGTGCTTGCAGTTGGTTTGTAGTGCGCCTCTCCACTGGCCATGGCCGCTGAGGGGTGCTCTTGGAATGTGACGCCCTCCTTGATGGGGCATGCGTGTGCCTTATGGCCAAACGCGTCACAGTGGGTTCAAATGGGGGGCACGCTGTCCACGGTTACCCAGAATGGGTGGGTGGTATGCCCTGCAATGTCAATAAGGGTGGAGTGCAGGATCTGGGTTAGGTCCTTCATGATCTCCTCATTTGGGATCAGAACTGCGATGGCTTTGCCAGTGCACAGGTGTGGCATCAGCATGAAACGTTGCATTTTAAAAAGATTGTATTTCACCATATATGGCGAGACCACCTTTCAGGTGTTGCTCCAAAATGTCACGTTTTACCGTAGTAGGCAAAAAGTCAAACATGAGGAAAATTTGGTTTGATTTTGTCCATCTGGTGCATTTGATTTTGACGACCCATTGCCCTTCAGGGAGGGCGACCACTATGTGCACTGCTGCAGCCTCATCTGCTGCTATTTTGCTTTCAAAACCTAGGTCCAGCCAACTGTGCGACATGGAGTGAGGTGCAACGTACACCGCGGTTGGGAAAATTTTGTGTACATCTTCACAAAATTTTTCCCATAAGGCCATTTTTTGGATGTCCAGATACACACAGACTCCAAATTCCACCGATGAAAGTGGCTGGGAGTGAGGCATGTTATTGTACTGGTTGCATCGTGCTTGCCATGTGAGTATTTCTGGGAAATTGTGACCGCCAGTTTTTTTAGATTTTTTTCTATTCCGCTGGATTCTCTGGGGCGTTTTCGGATGTTAGAGGCCACGGGCCTTCCGCCTGCTCCTCTTGCCTTGCTTGCCCAACTGCTCCCAGACATGGGCGCAGACTAATCCCCTCTATGAGATTATCAAACTAGATTTAGTCTTGAATTGAATAGGTTGCAAAAGTGTTTGCAACGAGAAAGAAAAGTATTGGAATTTCTCTATTTATCACATATAATTTTGTTATTAAGATTATCAAAATATCCAAAGTCAATAATATATTTATTAGTTATGGCTCTTTAATATGACCATTGGAGACGTTTATGATTGTATAGTCATTTATTGCTGGCTATAAAAAAATTTAAAGTTATAGTCTGAAGGATGTCTAATTTAGTTTAGCGACTGAATTTATGCATATCATAACAGGGTACTTTATCGCTAATTTTGTAATTTTTTAGAGCCAGATGGTTTTATAATATTATGCCTTTGTTTGAGGACTTTTCTTCGGCGTCATATCAAATGCTTGAGATTTCAAATCAATTAAAATTTTAGCTAATTGGTTTAAGTACTGTTAAGAGCTCATCTAAGGTTTGTTCTAGCGGTAATTTGAAATGGAACAGTGAAGCTCTTTGTCCATATAAGAGTTTTAACATTGTTTTCCCACCAGCTGCTTGATGATTAATATTGTAAGTAAAAGGTTACTGAGCTCAAGTAAGGCTAAGCAGACGTTTTACTTCAGAGCAGATACTGTAACATCACTTCTAGGTTGTTATTTACCCTTTCTACAAATCTATTTATTACAGTTGGTATGAAATAGATACTACTCCCCTGATTCTCATTAATTTGCTTAATATAGGTATGATATAATAGGTAGATTAGGGATAACTATTATTGAGTAGCACTTATAGGCATATGTATCATTATAATACTTGGTTCATGGAGAATTTCTAAGTATTGGTAGAATCTACCTGGCTCATGGCTTTGGTTTTAACTCTACTGGTCAGATGATCAATTACAACTATGTACTTCACACCCACAGTACTAACACTCTGGCGCCCCGTAACATCAATTAACACTGTGTGCCAAGCAAATCCAGGGCACACTAGCAAAAATTATACCCTATTCTTGTGGTGCTTGTGGGGTGACACTTTAAACAATTGTAAGCCTTAGTGAACAGCCCTTGTGGCTAGACTGGTAGTATTTAAAACAAAAAAGGGTAAGAAGCAGAGGCTTTTCTTCCTGTCACCCTGAGTGATATATAGCCCCTGTGGTAATGAGAGATGAATGTGATGGCATACCTATAAATCACACCTTGTCTGCCCTTTCTCACCAACAAAAAATTGATGGGTAAAATCCAGAAGTTGTGCCAGGAGATGGCGGAGGGTAGAAGCCATTGCCAATGGAAGGCAATTAGTGCATGTCCTCAGGAGGGGGTATATGTAGATTTGAGTTCCAATGGGAATAAAAGTTGCATTCTACTAAAAATAAAGGGACCAGTTTAGTTTTAGGTGCGAAGATTCCCATCTGCCAGGTTTCCCCAGCAGTTTTTAATATGAGCTCGTCCCTAACAGGTATAGTCGTGGCCAATCCATTTCCAACCCAATGGAGCTGGCTATATGTGGCCTGGCCATGGGTGCAACCTGCCATCCGCTGAAGGCGTTGTTGTCATCACTTTAAGTTTAAATATGGTAAAATGACTATTCATGCTAGTGATTTAATGTCACTCTGACCGGGCAGGTCAAGCCTGAGTCATTATTGGAATGTGTTTAGAATGACAATCCTCCAGAACCAAATACTGAAGTATTCTCAGCAATGATGCGTTTTAGCTTTAGTTCCCTATTTTAGTGAGCATATAGGGCAGCGTTCCCCAACAGGACCACTGTCACTCCATTTTTTTCATTATTTTGGTTTCCAATAAAAATTCTTAGAAAACACCCAGATTAATTTGTGATCTAGAGAATTCTGTTGAACGCTTAGTGGCGATGATTTCCAATTTTGTAATCCCATGCTAGTCTTCGTGGCAGCCTTTTCCATTTTCCATCTGTCAATATGGATGACAGTACATGAGGTATTCTGACTGGGATCCTGGATGTTCACTCTCCCAGAGTTTCAGGCTGGTCATATTATTTTCAGAATGCTCCATGACAAAAAATAGTATTATTAATTCTCCACGTTGTAGTTCAATGATTCCCAGCAATGATATAGCCAAAGATGATCTGATATCCTTCTTAGGCACCATGCCCTATGACCTTGTGTGCAGCTAAAATTATTGCAGAACGTTATGATGATCTTAAAAAACAATTCTCTTGTTTTTTTTGCCAAAGTCCAAAAATGGGCTCAAAGCTATAAATTGGTGGAGAGGTCGAAAAGCTTGAAGATGGAGAGAATATATACTACTTTAATGTGTTAAAAAGCGTTGATATCTATAAGGCGTGGGGGGACATGATGCCTCAGGGACATTCAAGGCGCTGTAGGATCAGGATCTTTTACTGCATTCCAGAATGACCGCCTGGATGGTGCCCTCATTTTACTGCATTGTCCTCATGATTGCAGAGGTGTGGATGGCGCCTCTCGTGATTTGGGAAGCAACGACGGGATTCCTGAAAGCGATTCTATTTTATTTCATATGTGTGATGCATTATGATTAAATCTAGTTTTTGTGCCTTCAGGAAAAGTTCCGTTCATGGTGGTTCAAGGGTCAAATTGTTGATGTTCAATTCAGGAGTTGGTATTTAAGCTTGCTCACCATCTCAAATCCTGACAACTCCTCCATCAAGATCCTGTCAGAGGGGAGTATAGGGCTTGAGGAACCAGCCATGCACTCAATTCACCACTGTCCCCTGATTGATGTTAGCAATGTAGTAACAGAATTAACCTTATGGATGACCTTATAAGGTTGGAACAAAGAACATCGAGCTTACTCTGTTGACCCCAGGGCAATAATGATAAAAGAAGATTTGGTCACTTAATTGAAAAATGGGTAGGGAGGATTAGCAGACATTAAATTAGGATGTCTCCCTTCCAGTGGTGGTGATGATGCCTTGCGTGGCTAGGGCTTAAACTAGAAAACTTCTTTGGCTGAGTCCATCATTATTATATCAAAGCTCCTATGATTAAAGGTTTGAGAAAAGTCTGAATTCTACTTTTTGAGTCAAGGAGCACGTCAATATAGAGCTTCAAAGGGGGACATTTTAATGATTCGATGGTAGTTTATTTTATAGGCAAACAAAGCGCTGGATAGATAATGATTCTAGCGAGCAGGATTGGAGGCAGCCATCTTCTATAAAATAGAGACAAGTATTCCATTAGCGCGTTCCACCGCCCCATTAGTAGATATTTTTTGGGAGCGGCGCAATTTTGGTTAGTGAAAAAAGTGAAGTTTGTTCTTAAACTACCTGCAAGGTGAAATTTAACACGTTGTCCAAAAGTTAAATTTGTGGGCATCCATGTTGGGTGAAAATGGATTAAATAAGGAAGTGATCTTTGGCTTTTTCAGTGACTGCGGGGACCAAAATTGCCTCAACCCATTTGGTTAGATGATCCACGCCTAGAAGGATATAATTATGGCCGTGTAATCCAATGAGAAGAGGGCCTATTGCATCAACACTAATGACGTTGAAGGGTCCCGTCAGTGTAACAACTGAGTGTTGATACCAAGGATTGGCCCAGTCTTGGAATTGGCAAGCCATACAGGCCTCCAGGACCCCTTGGATAGTCTCCATCATTCAGTCTCAGTAACATTTTGTCTTCAACCATTCATGAGTATTCTTAACTGCCCCATGTCCCACAGTAGTATGGCCTTCTAAGATAACGTCAGTTCAGGAAGGGTGGTGAACATAAGGGAGCCATTTCTTATTGACCCTCTTATATGGTAGCCCGTCCTTATCTGAATGCCCTGAGTCAACTTTTGGAGCTCATCTTGGACCTCAAGAGTTTTCAACTCCCAACTTTCAGATCGACTAATCAGATTGTACAGTTGGTCTTCCTTGGGGGTCAAAGCATCCAGAACTGGCATTCTAGAGAGGCCATAGCGTTTTGGTAAATTCGCCTGAAAAAATATACAATAATAAAATCATAGCTCTGAAATCTTAATTCCCATATGGTTAAACGACCATCTGGGTCCTTCATCTTCTGGAGCCACAGAGCAAGGAATAATCAGTGATGATGGTAAAATGAGTGCTTTAGAGATAAGGCCATAAAATTTGATTGCCAATAATATAGCCAGTTATTCACACTTGTTAATGCTATAGTTCCATTCGGCCTTAATAAGAGTCTTGCTAAAATAGGCCACTGGCTGATTGACCTAATTTTTGTCATGCTGGGCTAGGATGGCCCTGATGGCAACATCGCTTGCATCCATGAACAACAAGAAGGGTTGGTCAAAACGTGGGTGGACTAAAATGGGTTTACTACAAAGAGCATTCCTTAAAGCATTATAAGCCTGTTCTTGTTCCGTCCTTCACTCAAAAGGAACGTTCTTCTGTAGGAGGTAAAATAGAGGCTCAGCCAGGTTATCTTACTGAGGTATAAACTTATGTTAATATCCCATTGTGCCAAGGAATACCTTAATATCTCTTATACTCTGGGGCGCGCCATCTTTGTTATGGCGTTGACTTTGTCTGATATGGGCTGGATGCCATCATTAGAGACCTTGTGTCTCAAAAACTCCATTTCTGATTGTGAGAAGAAGCACTTAGAAGAGTTAAGAATAATTAAAACCTTTTTGAAGCCAATTAAAAGCTTCCTGAAGATGCTCAATGTGTCCATTAATTTTTTTGTGAGAAGACAGTGTTCAGCAAGGTAGACAAGACACATGTCAGCTTCAAGTCCCCTAAGAAATATTCATAGCGCGCATCATAACTCCATGACATTATTAAGGACACGGATTTCAAGGATAATGTTGGACATATGGGGGCCAAATGGCTAAAGACAGCCTTCCCGACCTTAAACATACCCTGGACAAAGTTGGGTACAGGCGTGTATGCCCATATTGATCCTGGGAATGTGCGTGATGCTTGTCCTGATGTTACAGTCAGGGCGTTAAAACGCACCAGCTACGTTCTCAATCCATATGGCTCATTACAGTTTCTCAAGAACAGAGTATAAAACACATTCCACTTTTAAATTCTAAATCAGGAAAAGCCCAGTTACAATATGTAACTCAAGTTTAGTCAATTTCGAGTTATAGGACCCTGGACAATAGTAGCATGCGTCTATTGGTTCACTTAGGCTTAAGTCCCACTTCTGCCAATTGATGACTCTCCCTTATTGTTTACATATGTTTTCTTTAGACCAACTTCCCCTTGGTTGGCTTCCTAATAAAAATACCCACTAGTTTTATGCTTTTTGAATATGATTCTTTGGGTGAACTTGTGCGCGGACCTCCTCAAGGAGGTCTCTAACAACATTGGCCATTTTATCTTAACAAAATTATCTACAATATATGGTGCACCTCTGGGCTGCCCTGGTCCCCTCCAAATCAAGGCACCCAAGCATACCATCACATATCTCAACTTAGTTATAAACTCCCATTTGGGGTCCAATCAAGTTTTGTTGTCTAGTTGCTACTTACTACTAAAGACCACATTGTATACCCTTGCCCTGGGTTCCTTTTGCTCTAGCACCTTCTGCGGTGCCCTATTTTCAATATTGGTAACAACCAATTCCCTGAAAGTGTGGCTGTGAATCCTGCACCGCCTCTCTGGGGATGTGAGAGTTATGAACACTCTCCTGACAGCACGTTAGAAAGTGGACAGTGAATTACAGAGGCCTTGAGGCACCTTGTGGGCTCGAATAGCCCTTCATTGGCTATCTGCGTGCACTTGGCTTGATCTTTAGGGTCGATATTCTCTTGTCAATATCCACTGGAAAGGTCTGTCATGGAAAAGTACCGTGATACAGTGAGCAGTCAGAGAGAATCGTTAATATGGGGAAGAAGATAACTGCTCTTCTTGGTGATGGAGTTAACTGTCAGTATTCCATCACCACCTGATGTTTACCATCATTCTTCTAAACCAGCACGAGGGGAGAGGCCTAAGGTCTGCGTGAAGGCACTAAGAGTCCATCTTTGAGTAGTTGTTTAAGCTTCATTGATACCTGAGCTTCTTTGACCTTACTCTTATGGCAAGGTTGGGACTGGAAGGAAGAGCGTCCTTAGTCTCCATATGATCTAAGATCCTATTCATTATTCTAAAGACATAAGTGAAGCCAAAGATAGTTCTGAGTACTCCTCCAACAAATATTGAGCTTTGCGCTGCTGGTCTTCAGTGAGACCCCTTTAAATGCTGGTGTCAACTAGGGCGACTGATGGAGGCACCTCTACAAACCAAAATCCCTTAGGCTCCCAAAGCTATAGATATTGTCAACAGCCTCTACTGGTAAGAGGCAGATATAGGCGGCGGAACTGTTTGGGCTTATTACACTGGGTCTGTCAGTAAGGTTATACAAAAATGAGATACATCCAGAATAAACTGGATCTGGATTCCTGGGCAGGTTAACACCTCCTTGGAGGACAGGTTGTCTAAGCCTCAGATTAACAGCAAGTATCTTGAGGGGATGTTAACACGGACCTGGTTGTCAGCAAATATTTGGGACTTTGGAGGTATAGTGGTCGCCCTAGATAAGTAGACTGGCATGCTTTCTTGCCCATCAACAGCAGGTGGTGCAGCCAAGCCTGGAGAGCCCCCTTACATGATATTTGAGTCAATCAATTCAGTCCTAGCTGTCTAGTAGGCAACTCAGGGCTTGACTTTTGTCTTAGAGTTGTAGGAAGGTCTAAAATTTGGGACCCAATGCCCCAGGAGAGATAAAAAAATCCGTCATTATAATGTACAGCTGCTGAGTAGTTCAAAGAAACTGAGTTCCAAGAAGAAGGTCATGGCTCGGGCTATTGAATGCAACAGCGAGGGTACTTACAGTGATCTTGCTGCATCAGATAGGTAAGGAAGAATAGGCCCCTATAAAGCGGGTACATTGCGTGCCAGTTGTGCTATGCTCCATATAGTGTGGCAAGTCTGGAGCTATCTTGATACGCTTCATGAACTTGGACGATATAACGTTTACAGAGGGACTGCTGTTACTATGGTGAGAACTGGAATCTTTTGGACTCAAACTGTGATGTGAGTAACCAGACTTCTGAACTGGATAGGTAAAGTGATAAACATGGGAGAGTCATTAGAAGTCTAGTCCTTAGTATCAATTTCTTTATTATCATCGGGTACCAAAGCTTCTTCTTCAGATACTATAGCTTCAAGTTCGTTTGAGGTCATGGATGATCCTTGAGGAGTGGTAGGGATGTCAGCATGGAGTGCCTCGTCCTTCATGCTGATAGATCGTTTCCCTCCTCCTCAGCAAGCCTTATCCAGCATGTCTTAGCACTATTATAGAAACAATTGTAGTAGGTGCATCAGGGTAGAGGATTCTACTGGTTTTTGACCACAAGGACTGAGGACGGTTGGAGGAACCCAAAAGGGTAGCCTTGGAGTGTAGGATCAATACAGGGATCTCGTTAATCGCTTCCCTGATTTCTCGAATGCAGGTGAAACTTTACTTTTGTCTGATCATATGCATTTAGACCTTAAGATAAGATCTAATGCAGAGATAATAGTGGTATGGCGTTGTCCAAGGTAATACGATTATAGGCAGCCAAAGACTGCGCTTGAGCTTAGAAACGGCTGGAAAACTCCATGGGGCTCTCCCTTTATTTAGGCAGATACCCATGAATGCCTGTTTTTGATTGGTCAGAGTTTAATTGCTGCTAAATTTTTAGATTAAGATATTATGGACCTGCTTCCATGTCTTGCATCTTTCAAGTGGGTAATGATCTGCCAAGCAGTGCTGTTAAGGTAGTAGTGAATATGCTTAAATTACGCCAATTGGTGGCCTCCTCCATGGAACTCTCAAAGAATACAAGAAAGAGTCGATTCTCAGCTGGCCAGGGGTGAACTCCTCTTTAAAACTAAGTTTAAAGTTTGTCACAAGAAGAGTGGAGAGGGTGTTAATACCAGTAATGGGTGCAGTTCAGAGATCTCAGTTTCCACATAGTCATGGAGGACCTGCTGGTAAAATCGACATCTTAGGCCCTTGAGATCCTCTTGGATATCATCCCAGTTTTGGTTGAGGGAGGAAATGGAAGCTTTATGGGCAACCTACTTATTTAGGGCTTTATCAGCGCCCTGAAGTAGAAGATGGTTCATGAGGATGGTTTGATGGGTATTGAATCCTTGACAGGTTTGTTTGAGCTAAAATATGTGGCTATTGGTAATCTTAGTGAAAGCGCTAAAGTTATCTATTTTGTTTGACAATGCCTCAATGGAGACCCTAGTGTTGAGGGGGACTCCATCTACTCTGAGTTTGCACTCCTGGGCTACATTTCTATATTTGATTGCATAGGGCGGCTAAGGCTGCCAAAACTTCTTTTTGCCAAGGGTTGTCAGAGTCTTTGGGGGTAGGTGCCGCAGGGCTAGAGGGCCCCCTGAGTTTTATGGGACCTTCAGGTCCTTTGGGTCCTCACATCCTTTAGGACCTTCAAGCCCCCTAGGCCCTTCATGCCCTTTACTCCCAGAGGTGTAGTCGCGAGAGGACATCCGCCACTAGTGTTGTTGTAGGGTCCACACCGGATCTTCAACTTGGTGGAGTCACTGGTTGTAAGAAGCCTTGAGAGCTGGATATTCTGATGCAGTTGGTATTTAAGGTAGCTAGAAGTTCCGGTATCCAGCACAGCAATTTGGCCTCTGGCTTCTGTCAGATTCTGTGGTTGAATTGAAAATAAACCTTTCATCAACCTACAGATTGGGCCAATTTTCCCTTCTAATGCTTGAACTAGTAATTTAATTAAAACCTATTGCAATAACATGGCTTGGGATGATTATCGCTATGTGGATTTAATCATATTACTAAAGCTCAGGCCAAGTATCCCCGCAAATTTAGACCAATCTTCTCTGAAACTACTAAGTTGGGTTTATTAACTCAACGCCAAATTCACCTAATTATTCTATTGGCAGCACGGGCTAAATACATTTGCACAGTTGGGCCAATTACCGCTGTCCAAACCTCAGCAACCAGTCCTGATTAATTGGGACCAATATTAAGAATTCCGTATACAAAAATAATTTGGTTCATCTTGAAGTTAACGTTTAAAAGTCCCATGAACAATCAAACATTTGAGCAACGTAATTAATTCACACCTTAGGGCACATCTTTATGTCAGTATGCCTAATTGGCCTGATAGCACTTGCACATGGGCCACCTAAATGGGAGTACCTAGTGCTATTGAGAGGGCTAGTTGACATCCCAATTAGGGGAGTCGTTTATGTCAGCAGCATGATGAAAAATATTTGGAGATGGTTCTAAAATAATTTTTGTATGTTGATATGCATATCTGCCCAATAGCATTTGCACACGGACTGCCCAAATGGGAGTACCTAGTGCTATTGAGAGATGCCTGCCAACGTCCCAATTAAGGGTACATTATTTTTTGAAACGACCACAAAATCTCCCAGAATTTGTATTTTGTCAGTAGTATGATGAAACTCATTTGAGATGACCCTAGAACCATTTTGCATGCTCATTGTTTCAATTTTCATCTCTAAAATCCTCCCAAATATGAGAATATTTTGTCACCAATAAACATAACAATAAGATATCAGTAATATCAGTTCAAGGACTGAACTGATTTTGTAAAAATATGTTGAGATTGCATGCTAAAATGTGGCTAGGAGATTCCCTAGAAGTATAAATACCGGTGCCTGACCTAATGACTTATCATCAAATAATCTAGTCTAATAAAAGTTTTTTTATTATATCTTCATTTTATTTGTGTCTTAAGTTGCTTCTGGAGAGTATTTCAAGCTGGGATCTCAGGATCATAGCTTGCAACTTTTCCTGCCTAAGCTGAAATTCCCAATTATGAAAGTAAATCAAACCCAAAGTTGGCCAGAAAGATTGGAGCCATTTGAATATGCATAATTTGTTTCCAAACTGTTCTAAAACCAAAAACAACTGGCATAATTGAGGATCCATTGGCTGAACATCAGCCCAATTTACCATGCAGTAAATAAATATCAAGTGAGCAAACCACAGATTTTGACAATTGGTGCTCACTCAAAATTTGTCATACTTTCTGAAAAAGATCAACACATACAGTTTTTGACTTTTTCATCCAGATGTAATTGCAACAACATAATGGAAAGTAGCTCTGATACAAGTACCTCCTACTCCATGGATCTTATCACAGTGGGGGAGCTAATGTGGATATAAGCCTGATTGATCTAATCAATCTTAACAATGTTGTTATACTGAGCAATTTGCATATCTTGACCTACATGGAGAAAACAACACATGCTACAGAGAAGTTAGGGACGATTTTATATACAACTGTGTCCACTAAAATTTATAAAAAGGCTAATAAACTGCCAATAAAAAAAGAGAAAAGAAAAAGAAAAAACGCATCATATAAAAATTAGCATTGCATAAAAAATAAAATAAAGGAAAAGAAAAAAATAAATAAATAAATATAAAATAATAATAAAAAAGTATACAACTAATAAATTAAAAATATATGTTACCTAATTCTACTTTAGTTTGCACTTGGGGTGGGGAGAGGATCCTACACTAGAATCATTGGCAGTTCAGGCTGAAATTAACAATAAGAGGATTCAACTCCAGATTTGTCAGCCGGTTGGGCCAAAATTAACAATGAAAATGATCAGTGAAGGCTAATTGGGATTTATAGGGCTTATGTTTGAGTCAAGTGGGGGGATATGTCAGATTCTGTGGTTGACTCAAAAATAAACCCTTCAACAACCCACAGATTGGGTAAATCTTCCCTTCTAATGCTTGAACTAGTAATCTAATTAAAACCTTTTGCAAAAACATGGCTCAGGCTAATTATCTTTATGTGGATTTAATCATATTACTAAAGCTCAGGCCAAATACCCCCACACATTTAGACCAACCTTCTATGAAACTACTTGGCCAGGTTGATCAACTCTAAGTCAATTCAATATATTATTCTATTGGCAGCTCAGACCAAATACATTCACACAGTTGGGCCAATTATTGCTGCCCCAAACCTCTGCAACCAGTCTTGATTAATTGGGACCAATATTAAGAAATCCGTATATAAAACTATTTGTGACTGACCAGAAGTTAATTTTTCAAAGTCCCATGGACAATCAAATGAATGAACAACGTAATCAACTTCCAACCTTAGGGCACATTTGTATGTCAGTACACATAATTGGCACATACACTTGCACATGGACTGCCAAAATGGGAGTACCTAGTGCTATTGAGAGAGGCCTGCCAACATCTACATTAAGGGTACATTAATTAATTTAAATCGACCACAAAATCTCCCAGAATTTGTATTTTGTCAGCAGTATGAAGAAACTCATTTCAGGATGATCCTAGGATCATTTTGCACACTCATTGTTGCGATTTTTTTAGTACTAGATGCTCATTGTTGCGATTTTCATCCCTGAAATCCTCCCAAATATGAGAGTATTTTGCCACCAATAAACCTAACAATAGGACTCATTCATATCAGTTCAAGGGCCAAACTGAGGTGGTAAAATATCTGTTAAGATTGCGTGCTTAATGTGGCCAGGAGACGTCCTAGAGGTATAAATACTGGTGCCTGGCCTAATGAATTATCTTCAAGTAATCTAGTTTAATAAAAGTCTATTATATTATATCTTCATTTTATTTGTATCTTAAGTTGCTTTTGGAAATTTTTGGCAAGCTGGGATCTCAGGATCCACAGCTTGCAACTTTGCCTGCCTAATCTAAAGACCCAATTATAAAAGGAAAATCAAACCTAAAGTTGGCCAGAAAAATTGGGGCCATTTGAATATGCTTAGTGTGTTTCCAAACAGTTCTAAAACCTCAAGCAACTGGCATCATTGAGGATTCATTGCCAAACTTCAGCCTGATTTACCATGCATGAATTAAATAATCAGGCAAGCAATCCTCAGATTTTGACAGCTTCATTGATTAATTGAGATATTGATAATCGCCTCTCAGTTGTCATAAACGAAGAAGGAGGCTGCGTTGTAAAGGTCAATGTCATGGGACTTTAAGGTTTTGTAAGCCTTAGTTGTCATGAGACTCATGATGGTGCTATCTAACTAACTGGAGAGGTAATGAATAGCTAAGTGAATTAAAGTATCAAAGATAGCACTTGGTTTCCATGGTCAGTTCTTCCACTGGCAGCTGGGCTAAGGTAAAAGCTTATTACATGTAGAGACACAGAAGAGGCGCCGGAGCATCTGGAATGTGCATCCATGGATTAGATGCCATATATTAACTGGTGAACAATTTCGTTAAGGTTCTCATATTGAAGTTGATAATGATTTCTGTCAACTGAGGGTAGGGAGAACTGGAAAGTGGCCTGAAATTCTAAACTCTCAAGCTGCATGGGTGGCACTTGATACTGAGAGGTACTAATCCATCAAGTAAATTTTCTCAACTGATCAGCAGATTGATTTTCATGTCTGCTAGTATTCTCCATTATTCGTAATAGACGTTTTCACTTAGGACAGCTCAGAGCCCCCTGTAGGAGCACCGCTTCTTTCAGCATAGCAGTTCTCTTGACTGTCACTGAAACAAAAAATATTCTAAAAGTTAAAAATTAGTGAAGAAGTCTAAATAGAGAAGATGGAGAGAATATAGACATATTATTGTGTTAGAAAGCGTCATTATTTATGGGCGTGTGGGGACATGGTGCCTCAGTGACCTTTATGTCCCTCTTAGGATCAGGACTTTTACTGCCTTCCGCATCACCCATCTGTATGGCGCCTTCATTGTACCGCATAATCCTCATGACTACAACGGTGGGGGCGGCGTCACTCATGATTCAGTAAGTGGGAATGGGATTCATGAGATTAATTCCAATAATTTGTATGCGTGATAATTCCCAATTAAATCTATTTTGGTGCCTTTAGGATAAGGTTACATTCACACTGGTTAGAGAGTCAATTTGTTGAGGCTCAATTTGGGACAAGGATTTCAGCTTGCTCTCATCACAAATCCTGACAGATGACTTTGGAATAAAATATCTTTTCCTTTTTATAACTTTATAGAGTTTTTCGCTTCATAATTCTGTGCTTTCCCTAGCCTTTTCTTAACACTTTTTGAATTTTTCAAGGTCCATCTCCTAATTTATCTTGATCATTTGTTTAAAAAGTTCGTCTTGTTTCTTGTATGACATTCATGGCAGACAACCTTGGTAATTCATTATTATTCTGATGAGTTACTCCTGCTCATTGAATAATCTCAAAATCATAGGTTTCAATTTCATAGCCCATGGGTCCAATATACCTTTTTTGAGTTTTCAAAGAAAATAGTCAACCAACGAAGGGAATAATGGTCAGTAATGAACTTGAAGTACGGCCCCTGAATATAGACTCAGGATTGTTTACATGCAATATAACAGCAAGACATCACTGCTCTGTCATGGTATAATTTCTTTAAGCTGTAAATAATATATGACTTAGTTAGACCACGATATGCTCATCTATATCATCGTCAAATTGGTTTAACCTGGCGCCAATCGCCGTCCTTGATGCATATGACTGAAATATTAAATGACATTTAGAAACTGGATATTCTAAGTTGAGACTACTCATCAGATATTTCTGTAGCTCATTACACGGGGTTTGAGTTTCTTTTTTAGCACTAGTGGTGCCCAACGCAAAAAGGGGGAGCTGCCACGCATCTTTATTTGCAATTATGACAAACAAATTCTTTTAATAAATTGGAAAGAACCCAACATGGCACTTCAGCTAACAGCTAGGAAAAATATCAGAAGGCGAAGAAGCTTTAAAATATTTATCCAGTGCCTGCTTTAATTGTGGACCATTGCAGACAAAATAGGGGTTGGAACATCAGCAGCATGAGGATTTGGGCCTCTTTTTTAGTACTAGATGGTCCCAGGATTTGGGCCTCTTTTTTAGTACTAGATGGTAGGATTTGGGCCTCTTCATTCTATAAAGTCCCTTTCTTTCCTTCAACAATTATCATAATGAATTTTTAATTATTTGAAAGTCTTTAATGAATTTTAATATAGCTGACCATCCTCAAAAAGCCTTGGGTATTTAAACACTTTTTAAATATACATCCATTTAATTGTCAAGAATCTCTGCTCGTATGACTGTGGTTTATTAACATTAAGTACAAACTCCAGATAATTAAGCTCTTCCTTAAAAAATTGCATTGCCACTGCTTAATTTTCAGAGTATCCGCCACTAGTCATTTAAGCTCTTCTTCTAACCTTGAGTTAAATTGCAAAAGTCCAACTGAAAACATTGATGTCATCCAAATGTACTCAACACAGGACAACTTTAAATCACCAAAGATGGAATATATCTCCCTTTAAACATAGCTGGCGCATTACAATGCCTCTGCGGCATTCCTGTTGGGCATTATAGTACCTGTGCAGTAATATTACAAACTTCTCCTAATCTTCTTTTAACAATCTTCTTCTGCCAATATCCCAAGATCAGATATATGGCTTAAAAGAAATATGCAACACTAAACAATCTAATGGATCATCTATCCTTTGCAATAGGTAAGAATCCTTCTTGGTGTTTTATAATTAGTTACGATCAATCACCATCTTATTGGACCTCCTTTTTCTTTACTATCAGGATTGGACTAGCTCATGAATTTGAGGAAGGCACGAGAATCCATGCAATCATCTTATTGATTTTATTGGTAACCACTACCTCATCAGATTTGATCATTTGATTGGCCTCATTTGTATTGGCTTTCATTCCACAGTATAAACATTTTTGATAATATCTGCCGCACATCCTAAGTTGTGATCATCCTAGGAAAATACTAACCAATACTTTTTGAAAAATCTAAGTACTTCCTCCTACTGGTGGTCCAACTCAGCAAGTTACCCATGATCCACCAGCACATGGATGTTCTGGCTTCACTTTCTGGTAATTTCATTTCTGATAATGCAATAAATCATAAAACTCTTTAATAATGGTTATCAATATTTAATTAGAAAATTAATGTCTGATTCTTCCACACCTGAATTAATTTTTGCATAAAATTGGCCAGTAGAACTCAAATTTCTTCATGGCCTGGGTTAAGAATTCCCAGAGCTACCTACTGTTCACCCTTCTTTTCTTCCATGAGGCTTTTTTCACATATAATTTTTCTGGAACCTTCAGAGTTACCCTTTGTAGTTACTAATTCCATTCATAGTAAATTATCAATCAGAGTTTTTGCCCACAATGGTAATCCTTAGTTATCCTTGATCTAAGTTGGCATCCCTTGGTTTTTTTCCTTACTAACTTAAATTGTATAAGATTATGCCGTTATTTTAAATTAATTTTACAAATTTGTTCTTTTTTATTGGTGGGACTTTTTCTTTATGGTATTGAACCACCAACGTTTGTTCAGGGATAGTTGAGATATTCTCTTTAAAATCACTTTTTATATCACATTTTCATAAGAAATCAGTCACAATGAGGATATCAGGTTGATTAGTTAAATCTATGGTTGGCGCTGAAACCACCAGCAATATAAACTGATGAGGAAGTGCACTATTTGTACTATGGGAAATTTTAGTTAAAAGGAAGCTGTTCTATAATCTCTTTCTGGTGCTCCATTCTGGTGATATCATCATTTGTTTCACCAGTTTGATTAAACCGATATTGATAGGTGATCCATTATTAATTGTAACTCTTAATTTCACCTGCTTAAAAAATATTCACATAGGTACACTCAGAATAATGTAACAAGATATTTATTGAGTGATTTGTAGCTTAGTTACCAAGCCTATAGTTTGAATTAATTTACCAAAAAAGATCTGGAGATGATTCCTGGATAGCGCTTAATGGGATGTTGATATTGACATCCTCAAGTTTTGTCTTAGCAATTTTGCATTGCTCTCAGTGTTTCTATCCTTTCCAAACAGCTTATGAGCATATGATCATACAGCTTCTGTATCTATCTCAGGATCAATATATTGCATTTACTCTAGTAATAGCATTGACATTCAGTTTTACAGTCTTCTAAAGCGGATCAAGTGTATGTATCATTCATTAACAAGTCTAAAAACGTCTAATTTACCCTTGATAATTATCAAGTGAAAAGGTGCATTCTGCAGATCTAGATTATGTCTCATCTAAACTACCAGTTAATTTCCTAATTTATTGTCAGTTTCCTTTTCCTTTGAATGGAAGAGATATTACTGCTCTTTAGGATGCTTGCCCCAACATTGAGAGACGTAATGCTCATGTACCCCACATTTATAATTGGTGTTATAGGATTTTTCTGTCCATTTTTGCCCATTGTGGTTTTTCCTCGTTAGTACATGTTAAGGGTGTCCTTATTCTTGTCATTGAAATTCCCTATAATCTGATCAAAGTTGGTGGCAATGGCTTTTAAATTTTTGGTCAGGCGCATTGAAAGTTGATCCTAACATTTTGGGTTATTCTACTATTTGTGAAGTAGGGGTCTTGTTAGCTAAAGCTAAAAGCATATCTTAGTATAGGTCTCTGTAGGGTTTAAATGCCATTTATAAGGCAATGTGAGCGTCAAAGTCACTCAATATTTTTGCACCCACCAGGATTTGTACTTCTTGGTAAATTCTGTAATTAAAATCTAACAAGGTTTCATCTATTTAAACTGAATGCTCATAGACTCTTGACTATGACTAGTAATCTAATCCAGACTGATAAACTTGCTAATTATTGCATTTATGATATCATAAATCTAAATATCCTCATGTTGATGGGTAACACCAGAATTGACAGTTAATTTTCCAACAGTAAATGTGTCATGTGAACATAATATAATGTGGGGACCAACCCCAAAGATAAGGCTGGGCGCTTGGAGGCCCAAAAGGTGAAGCTGCAGGGCCTCCCAGATCTGAAGCACACTTTAGACCAGCGCTGGGTAAGGGCAAAATATGCCCAGGCTGGTCCTAGTGGGGTGCCAAGTGCCCAGCCCCTGACGATGGGCCAAGCATTAAAATGAACTATCTACCAAATAAAGGCAGATGGTTTGGTTTGCTTAGTTGAGGAATAAGGGTTCAAAACCTGTTCCACCTACAAAATAACGCTCAGGTCAAATCCAACTTTAGTTGATAACTCGTTTGAAGTCAGTTTTGGCCGATTTTTCTAACTCAGATGGCAGTATCGCCCTATTGGTGAGCCACTGCTTGGGCCCACTGTGGCATAACCCCAATTTCCCCAGCCAAGCTTAAATATGTTTTCCCTGACCAACATTCCTTTTTGTTGACTTCCCTAAATAAACCTATACCCCATTTTAAGTTATTTTAATTTTATGATATTCCAAATGCTCCTGCGCGCAAACCTCTTTGAGGAGGTCTCACGTTCTGTTACACTTGCTATGGAAAGTACCATTCAGCTCTCCCCTCATGCACCATTTGTCTACCCAGGATCCCTCCAACCTGGGTCGCCTAGCCCCATCCAATATGTGCACCGCGTCACCCTTATATGTAATTTTATTATAAAATTCACCATTTTATGCCTAAGTAAGTATTGCTTCAGCACCCTCTGCTGGGCTCTAATCACGTTGGCCCTAATAGCTAGTTCCCTGACGTTGGCCTGGTGCACCACGCACTGCCACAATGGGAATGGGCGAGTTATAGACACTCTTCTTACTTTAGTTGACCAACCCTTTTTTCTTATGTGGACAAACTATTTTCATGTGGAACTTTTCCAGAGTGGAAACAGTGGCCGTCAGTTGTGGGCCCCAGCTGTCATTAGCTGCACCGCTGATTTCTCTTTTTCCTGAAGATTGGAGTAACATGGCGTTATTATGGTTGCCTCCAACTGGAGAGTATCCACCCTTCTTGTTTGTACCTAGTGGATTCATACGTTTCAATGTCCAAAAGTCGTGATTCCCCACCTTTCCGCCAAAATTATTAAATTTCATTCTGATAAACAGCTTTCCAT
This sequence comes from Massospora cicadina, assembly GCA_022478985.1. NCBI lineage: Eukaryota > Fungi > Entomophthoromycota > Entomophthoromycetes > Entomophthorales > Entomophthoraceae > Massospora > Massospora cicadina. The sequence continues at coordinate 90,944 of JAKSZP010014740.1, forward strand.
CACTAGCACATTCAGATGATGCTGGCGGAATATTTGCAGATGGCCCTGGTGGTGTTGGCCTTAGATAACATTGGGCATTCCATCACAATTTCAGGGATAGGGTCATTCACGTCTAAAAACGCGTTTTATAATGAAGCCCTGAACTCTATCTCTGAACTGTTTATTTGTTCATATGGCCTGGATGAGGACCCTATTCCGGTGTATCAGATTACCCCTAAGAACCATGGTTGACCTCTACTATGATCTGGAGCACTCAGGAGGTGGAGAAGGAACTTCGTTTTAGATCTGACAATTTATATGCACCTGCAGAAAGCATGATGGGGTATGTGGCCTCAGTATTAAGAGTGGCCAAATATCCCACCCCTTTTTGATTCCAAAACCCATTCTGTTGGCAGGCTTGAACCAGATGATGAAATGTTTGGTGATGTTTTGTCATTGTCTTCCATTAATAAAGACAATTTCAAGTATTTTCTATTAACTGCCACCCTCTCTTCTCCTTTTGAGAAGCTTACCTCTACTATTTTGGTGGATACTGGCGCTACTGGAAACTATATGGACCAGTACTTAGCTGACTACTTTGGGCAGAGTTACTTTCCTGGTGACGTGGTTAGAGGAGGGGCGTTCCAAGGTATTTCCACTCTGAGAATCATTGGGACAGTGGACTATCAGGTTGGCAAGTACCACTTGTCTGATCACTTCAGTGCATCAAAAACCTCCTGTTCCCTATCATTTTTGGGTGTAGAGTGGTGGCGGAAGTTTGACTTTAGAACCAACCTGAAGAAGAATACCTTGTCTCTCACCATGAAGAATGGTCATACATTTGTTGTGACTCTGTCAGAAGAAAACGCCCCAGGCAACCTGCCCAATTGGCCCCAACATATACCATGTCGCCTTGCCTCAATGCAGAAGCCCTCAGTGGAAATTCCTATACTTTCTTGCTTGGAGGGTTTGGAATCCTCTTTTGATGCAGCATCTGCCAACGCACTCCCTGAGCACTCTGAGTTTGATTGTGACTTCAAGCTCATGGTGGATCTGGTGCATATCTCTTCCCCTATTTACCCATTGACTGTCTGGGAAGAGGAGGCGTTGGATGTGTGGGTAAAAGAACAGTTAGCCAAGGGTGCAATTTTTCAGCGCACCTCCCCTGTATGCTCCCCCCTACTCTTCGTGGAGAAGTCTGATGGTACCTTATGCCCCTGCATATATTATGGTAACCTTAACAACGTTACTGTACCAGACCTCCATCCCATCCCTTTAGATTCCCGGATTGCACGCTATGTGGAGAAGGCGAAGGTATTCTCCAAGCTGGATTGCCTCAACGCGTTCAATCAGATCCGGATTAAAAAGGGACAAGAGTGGTTGACCGCATTCTGGACCAGAAAAGGGATCTTCCAGTTTTGGGTCATGACCTTTGGGCTTAATGAATGCCTCTGCTATCTTTCAACGCCGCATTGATGCAGCGTTGGGGGACTTGTTAGGGGTATATGCAGTTGCCTACATGGATGACATTCTGGCGTTTTTCCATGATCAGGAGTCCCATGCAGTACACCTTCAGCAAGTGGTGGAGCAGTTAAAGGCAGCCAGCCTTACGTTGAAAATTTTTAAGTGCGAGTCCTTTAAGTCCCAGGTCACATTTCTGGGCAACGTCGTGTTCAACCAAGGACACATGATAACTCCAGACAAGGAGAAGGCGATTTGTGAGTGGCCTACCCCTACCTCGGTCAAGGAATTGAGGATCTTTTTGGGGATGTGCACGTTCTTTAAGAAGTTCACTCCCAATCTGTCTGAGGTGGCAGCTCCCCTATACAAGGCTAGCGGCGCCAAAGTGCTTCAGTGGTCCCCACTTTGGAGGATGCTTTCCAAGCAGTGAAGTGCACCCTGTTGTCCACGTCTGTTCTTCGCCATGTCAACCCTTCAAAGGAGTTCATTGTGTCTACTGATGCCTCCAACTTCGCCATAGCGGCCACCTTGTTACAAAAAGTAGGCGAATATGGGATAGAGCATACAGTGGGATATTTTTCTAGGAAAATTTCTTTACCAGAGTTGAATTATGCCATTTATGACAAGGGGTTACTAGCAGTGGTGGAGGCGCTGACATATTGGCGTCACCACTTGCATGGCTCTACTCAACCATTCTGCATACATACAGACCACTGTGCCTTGCTGTACTACCACGTGCCTCATGTCCTAACCCCACAGCAGACCCATTGGCATGAGGCCCTGGCCCAATTTGCATTCATGTATGAGTTCATTAAGGGCAAGGATAATGGTTTGGAAGATGCTTTGAGCCGCAACCCTGCTTTAGCCCCTGACCTCAAGGAGGTAGAGGTGCACAACACCCAGGTTATGATCCCTCCAAGTAAAATTCTGTCGTTGCTTCACTCTCCCTTGGCTAACGGGCCAGCGCTTGCACCTCTGGATAACGCGGAGGAATATGGTATGTTCAGAAAGGTCGTCCTCTCTTAGCCTATGTTGGGCGAATATTTCATGGTCCTTGCAAAGAGCGCATCAATCAAGAGGATCTATCCAGGGGCTATCATGTAAAGGATGAGATGGTGTGGTTCCAGGGACTCCTTTGGGTTCTGCTGGACCACTGCGCCTGGAAATCATTTGGGACCATCACGATGGAATCATCATTGGTCATCCGGGGAAAGAAAAGACCTTGAAGTTGATACATCGCACATACAACTGGAAGGGCTTGTCACCTTAGGTCGGCCGTTATTGCAAGGAGTGCCTGGTATGCAACCAGATGAAACCCAATCGTCAACCTTTAGCAGGGTTGTTGGTACCAGTCCAAATGGCTGATGGGCCCTGGACTTCCATATTGGTTGATTTCATTGTGGAGTTACCAGTCTCAGATGGTTATGATGCCATCATGGTAATGGTGGACCGGTTCACGAAGTTTGCCCACTTTATTCCTTGCAAAACCACCATAATTGCAGCTGAGATGGCTAGGCTTTTCGTTACCCATGTGTTTGCGCTACATGGGGTCCCCAAAAAATTATCAGCGACTGGGTCCCTCAGTTTACCTCCGTTTTTTGGGAAGAGTTGTGTAAGGCTCTTCAGATTCGCCATTGCCTTTTAAATGCCTATCACCCCCAATCAGATGGGCAGACTGAACAAGTTAACCAGTGCTTAGAACAGTTTCTACGGTGTTACACCGCTGCAGATCATTCAGATTGGGCTTCTCACCTTCCCATGGCCCAGTTTAGCTACAACAATACCTTGCACTCTTTGATCGGCTGTTCCCCATTTTTCTCCAGCCATGGCTTTAACCCCGCCTTAAACATGGGCCCAGTTGTGGGTCAAATTTTTTGCAGTGTTGGACTTTGCCAAGACAATAAAGAAGGTCCACCAGGGGATTTCCACAAGCTTGGAGGCGGCTATGCAGGTATATAAGGAGAACACTGATGGGAAGTGCTGAGTGGGTCCCGCATACAAGGAAGGGGATCTTGTGATGCTTGATGCAAGCAACATCCCAATTAAGCAGCCATGTAAGAAGCTGGGACCAAAGAGGATTGGCCCCTATCGCGTTGTTAGAAAAGTGGGCCATGCCTCATACCAACTAGATCTCCCCCCTCATTACGGATCTTCTCAGTGTTTCATGAGAGAAAACTGACGTTGTTTGAGGGCCCCCACCAGAGACTCCTGAGGCCTATCTCATGGATGGGGCGCCATAGTGGGAGGTGGAAGAAATAGTTGCCTCACGCCACATAAAAAGAAGACTCGAGTACCTGGTAATCCTGGAAGGGCTTTGATGATGCAGAAAACAGTTGGGTTCCAGCACATGACTGTGTGCATGCCCAGGAATTGATTGATTCCTTCCACCAGCGTTTTTCCTAGGCTGCTGGATCCAACTGAAATTAACCGTTGCTGCCATGAAGTTGTCCCCTGCCCACAAGAACTTTTCACTGGCGCAAGTTCCTGGAGGGGGGTTGAGCCCCATGAGAGGAGAGGGTAATGTCATGTGAACATGACATAATAGTGGGGACCAACCCCAAAGATAAGGCTGGGCGCTTGGAGGCCCAAAAGGTGAAGCTGCAGGGCCTCCCAGATCTGAAGCACACTTTAGACCAGCGCTGGGTAAGGGCAAAATATGCCCAGACTGGTCCTAGTGGGGTGCCAAGTGCCCAGCCCCTGACGATGGGCCAAGCATTAAAATGAACTATCTACCAAATAAAGGCAGATGGTTCAGTTTGATTAGTTGAGGAACAAGGGTTTGAAACCCATTCCATTTATAAAATAACGCGCTCAGGTCAATCCAACTTCAGTTGATAACTTGAGCGAAGTCGATTTGCCTATTTTACTAACTCAGATGGCATTATTACCCTATTGGTGAGCCGCTGCTTGGGCCCACTGCGGCATAACCCCAATTTTCTCATCTAAGCTTAAATATGTTTTCCCTGACCATCATTTCTTTTTGTCAACTTCCCTAAATAAACCTATACCCCATTTTAAGTTATTATAATTTTAGAATATTCCAAATGCTCCTGTGCGTAAACCTCTTTGAGGAGGTCTCACGTTCTGTTACACTTGCTATGGAAAGTACCATTCAGCTCTCCCCTCATGCACCATTTGTCCACCCAGGATCCCTCCAACCTGGGTCGCCTAGCCCCATATAATATGTGCACCGCGTCACCCTTATATGGAATTTTATTATAAAATTCACCATTTTATGCCTAAGTAAGTATTGCTCCAGCACCCTCTGCTGGGCTCTAATTACATTGGCCCTAATAGCTAGTTCCCGGGCGTTGGCCTGGTGCACCGCGTAATGTCACGCTGGGAATGGGAAGGTTATAGACACTCTCCTTACAAAATGGCAGTCACCCACTAAATAACATTCGCCATATCCAAGCATAGTCATTTCAAAAAGTCAAAAAAAGGCTGGACATTGTCCCAATGTGGTGTTGGCAATTTATAATATTTAAAAAATTCTTTTAGTCGTCATTAGGCTGGCTGTAGCAGGAGTTATACCATTAATAAGTCTGGTTGTAACTGGAGTATTGTTGTGAGTCATCACAGAAAGTGCTGAAAAAGCCCCAGCCATAACTAATGGGGCCGTATGCTTCCAACTTTTCTTCATCTTAAGTGTCTAAGTTAATATCAGCCACTTGTCTCCAACTGTGAACAGTTGCATTTATGACTTTTCATTTCTTGTAATCACTTTGGTATCTGTGTTACATCTCTCTGTAAATGACATATTCTTTATCTGTTTCCCAAGAGAATTTATGTTGTATTAGGTCCTCAGTTCAGTCATTATCCTTCTTTTTACAAGAAAATTTACCTATATAAATCATTTTTGACTCTCACGACATGCTCTACTTTCTTTAATGCTTTCATGACTCATAATTATAGGTTGTTAGATCAGTTTGTGATGCTATTAAATGTATTCTGGTTTGATATCTATCTCTCCCACAGCTTCTGGAGTTTGTTCATAATGGACGACATTGTGTTGATAACTCTAAATTGCTATTGATCATAAAAAGCTCATCTACCCCTCAATTGAGCCCCAATTGTAAACTTTATAGGTTTGCTAAACAAGTTTTGACTAGTCCATAAGAATAAAGAAGAGTGCTAGATGCTGTGAGACATCCAGAAAGTCAAGTCTTCTTTATATGTAATCCCAATCCTACTCAGGTATACTATTACTGATTACTTGATAAAAGAGACATTGCAACTGATCCTTTACTCATCCTTCTGCCATTGCGCTGGCTGCTGCCTTGCTCAAATTTTTCGAGTGGGGTGCAATCCCCCGCCCCAACCTCAGCTAATTTTGGAGCTGCTTCCAAAGCATTAGCCAATCAAAATGTAAATTTTTTTAAAAATTTGTTGGAATTAAAAAATCCTGAGCCAATGTCTGAGACAGTTTCAACTGAGCTGCCATGGTCAACTGTTAGCAAATCAGTTTCTTCCACTACACTGACTTCAGTGGCTGGCCCAGCATTAGCCGAGTTAATTCCATTCATGTGCCTCAAATGGATTGACAATAGTGACTGGCATTTAATGTCAATCTAGATTTCGCTTTAAAGAAATTTTGTAAATCCTCACAGTTTGCTTCCCTACAATATTCAATCTAATAAACGGTTTCCCTAGTTATAAAAATATGAACAAAACGGCTGTAGAAGCAGCATCTTCTTCAGCCAACACCCTCCTCCACCAACGTCTCCATGGGGCGATGGAACCCCTTGTTGAGGGTATTCCCATCTCAAATTTCCCCCATGATTTTGATGAGGATGCAATATATAAAATAGATGAGATTGCTTTTAAGTGAGCCATACTTGCATTGACATGGAAAAAACTCATCTATTTGACCCCAATTATCCCCAAACCCGCTAGCACATCAAGTCTTTCACTTGTGTGCCTGCTCTTATAACTTTCGCTGAGCATCAACTTGCTAAATACGTTGAAGCGATGGACACCGCTGGCCTCATTAATGAAGAAAATACACAATTATACCTCCTTATGCCACATGTCGCTGATGCCCAACCCCTATGTTGTCCATCATGATCCACCAGCTAAAGCGGGTGCCAGACAAAAGTTTCCCCAAATCTTCCTCACCTTCTGATATGGCTTCCTAGGCTAATAACTTAAGGGCTATATTAGGAAATTTTTATGTACAATATTTTTTGTTTGGCTCAAACAAATAAAGGTGCATGGTGGCTCCCCCTTTTGGGTTGGGTACTACTAGTGCTAAAAAGCAACTGATCCTTTAACCTCTTAACAGAAGTACAAATATAAAAAGTATTTAAAATCCCATTATATGTCTTTATTAGAAATAAAAAGTGAATTAAATAAGATAGTTACTTACTTGATTCTTAATTAGCACCTTTACATGAGAACATTCCTCACTGATAAACAACCCCTAAGAACCATACTAACAATAAAAGAACCCTTCATTTACACATACACCTAGTTGGCATCCACAACTGAATAGATTATGATTCATCTGGACTGGCTTATAAAGTAGCATGCTCCAACGCCTTTAGCAAGCCCCATTAGTTTAACCTTTCTGAGCTATCAGCCATACTTGGTTAAAGAAACAATCATTATTCATGGCAGACTTCATCGCCAAGGCTAATCCAAAAGTTAATGCCATGAAAAGTGTTATCAGTGCTTCAGTAACTCCAACAATAACCTTTATCAATCAGCGACCCACCACATTTGTTCCACTTAAGAAATTTTATTGTTGACTATTTGCAAACAACAAAATCCACTTATAAGCAATATTAGAGATTGTGCTCAACAAGTCATTAGTTGTAATCAATATTATAATGAATTTAATGATGATACTTATTTTATGTCGCATAGTAGAACATTTCAGATTAATAACTAATGATTATATCATTAATCTTTAATTCCAAGATCCAATATGGTTTGCTTATTTTTAAGGCAACCCAAGAAGGATTAATTCATGAGTGTAATACGTTACTGTCACATCTGGATAACGTGGGCATATAAACCCTAACAAATACCAGGTTGTGGCTTGTTAACCTCACCAATTGATACTAAATTGATCACAAAATTAACAATCTAGATTTTACCTCAATTTACTATTCTACCATTATTTCAAAATTTACTCTGTCTATGGAAAATATGTGTCATCAACTGTGGAATATCCACTTACAATGCTACGATGGAATAACCCAGTATGTCATGATAACTGGAACTTTATAAGGGGATAATTGATGTAAATAGAACTAAATATTATGCCATAAATCTCTGGTTTAATTTATAATTCTGGTTAATAGTGGATCTCATAAAAAATCAATTGACCACTATATTTTTATAAAGCCGCTGAAGAACAAGCCCTAAATATTTTTATTGTTAAAAATGTTGGCCAAAAAATGGCTTATCAAGAAGATGTCGCTGATATTATCTCCCTTTTGTGTTTTCCCAAAAACGCAATGATACTCTGTGACCATGCATGGATCATGGCCACTTAAAAACTTCATGGTTTTTGATACTTACTTCCTCCCACTAAATGCTTTAATCTTTTAAGAGATTTCTAAGTTAAAGGTCTTTTCTAAACTTGACATTACCAAAGCCTTTTACATTGTATAATTAAGGTAACCAAAAGTTGTAAACCATTATTCAGATTTAACATGACATCTACCAGTTTGATGTCATGCCTTTTGAGCATAAAGACGCCTGGTGTATCCCAGCAGTTGATTTACCATCCCTTTTGATGACCTACAATTAACCTGCGCAGTGGCATATATCAATCATATATACTAATACACTCGCCAAAAGCTGAGAATCATGAGTAGGAATTAATTCATCTGCACTATGTAAGGTTAGCTTGTATGTGAGTTTGTTATATTGTGAATTACTTAAGGACAAAGTTTCTGTTTAAGGGAACCTCATACTGAAAGATGGTCACGCCATAGCTCTCTCAAAGTAGATGCCATTAGATCTTGGTCAACCCAACAACACAGAAACATATCCGCAGCTTTTTAAAAATTACATTTTTTAAAAGAAATTTCTTAGTAATCTATCAACTTGCCCCACCCCGTTATCCAATGATGGAAAGAACGCGGTTATCCAGATGACAGAGTGACAACAGTTGCTTATGACATTGAGGAAGTCTTCCTAATATACAAGTTTTCACTACGCAGATGAGGACAAGCCCTTTATCTTAGCATGTAATGCCTCAGGGATGTAATAGGGTGCTTCTCTGTTAAAAATGTTGGATGAGAACATCCGGTGGTATTTTCTTCAAGGATTGAAATTAATTCAAGCCCTCATAGGCCACTTATGATAAGTATTTTGCTATAGTTGCTTAATTGTGGTGTAATGAAATTACCTAATACAGTGAGCTAGCACACCATAATTATTTTACCAATCACAAGCTATTTAACTATTACTAAAAACCACAGAAGTTGGCGCATAGGCAAACCAGGCTTCACCCACACAATAGTAGGGAAAAGGGCCAACGGCCTAGATGGGGAACAGTCTAGAGCTGCAGTTAAAACTGTTCACCCCAATATCATAAATGAAGAAATTAACATTAATGATATGTTTATCAATGATAACGCTCAGGACCTTCTCAGCTTCAACTTCAGTATGTTTTAAAGAATTATGTTATTCATGTATTTCCAGACATACTAAGTCAGACTTATAATGTAAGCCCTGAAACAGTTGAAGGTGCTGAAATAGTAACAGTAATTCCCACTATAAGAAATCTGTCTGAAATACCTCCCAATGTCACTGCGGTTGCTCCTATACCACCCCACACAAATCTTTCAAGATTATTGGCATAATTAGAGGGGTTAAAAACCAAAATAGGGAGTTAAGGTCAATGTAATATTAATAGATTGGCCCGCATCCCTGACATAAGTCATGCCATCACTCAGAGATGAATTGTGCCATATTTTTCAAGATCAGAACTAAGAATTTTACTTTTAGATAATTTCAGTCATCCAACCATTTTTTTATGATAATCTCATATATAACAAATGAGGATGGGTTCAAAAAGTTGATATCTAAGCAAAATCTCAAACATCATCTTGTTTTATTGATTGTTGAACTCGGAAAATTATATGAAATTTTCAACACTTGATTCAAACGTAAAAACAATATTGCATGATCCATAATGGAGATATAAAATAAATTATGAATCTAAAATTAGCAAAAAAAGCTAATTGAGCCGCATAACCATAATTTTTAGCACCCATAATAAAATTGGGCCTCATCCTCATTAACTTTACTTACTCTAAAGATGTATGGACTGTGTTGAGAAAATGATATGGCTTGACAAGTCACCTATCTGGCAGATCGTAATTTTAAGCCAAGTGAATTGACAAAAGCAGTAATAGTTTAGCGAATTGGGAGAATTCCGCCAAAGTCTTAATAATAGAATAAAACTCCTACAATTGCAGTAAATAGAGATTTACTAAGTATAAGGGTTGAAACCCAATGATGAATACTGAAGATTAAATGTTGAGCGTAGTAATGAGAAGGGGGAGTTTTTTAAAAAGAAAGAGTAAGAAAGGTTAATTGAAGTAGCACATTAGTTTTTATAATAAATAAAATTGGTATTGTTGGGGCAATAGCTCCTTAGTATTAAGTCTTTATTACTATTTATTGAGGACCTTCATTCTTCATATCACTCATCAGTTGCTCAGTGGATCTTACCTTGTGTAACCAGCTCGGTAGATTCAACCTAAACCGCCAAAAGGTAACAGAATGCATTTTGGAAAATGGCTTTAATATTTATCATTACCAATTAAATCCCTCATTGACTTTCTTTCCAATAAAAACTCTTATTGAAAAGCGATTGTTTTATATAAATTGGAGTGCTTTCAAAAACCCTGGTTCAGTACAGACTGTGGTCTCTATTAAAGGTTTACCAGATTGGTCCTTGTATTCAGCTTTTAATTGTTGCCAGCTTACATAATAAATTATCCTCAGACTATCATACTAGTTTTATTATAATAGTATAACCCTGCTTGCATGTTATGCGACATTCAAGCTTACCTTTGATATACAGAGAGCTATAGAGGCTTTTTCTGATAAAATCCTTCCCACAGCAATTAAACATTTCAATGCTTATAAAAGTTGCGTTCAAGGATCCATCTAAACCAAATCTCACAACACTATCTATAGCTCCACTGACGCTAAAGCATCCTTCTTTAATGTGATACTGGCCACACAATTTACCAACCCAAAAAGGTCATGACCTGTTATCTAAAATCAAGTTTAGTATAGCATCATCTGGACGACAGCTAGAAAGTTTATGGTATCTTAATTTTTTTAATTGAGTGAGTCTCTTCTGTCTCACATTCTCAGGCTATAATGGAACATCATGACCCACTGACCATGGGCCACCCTGGTTTCAAGAAGTGTACCACCCTTTTCAAGTGAGTTTATTAACGTACTAGCCTTATGAAAGATGTTACCGCCCAGTTAAAGTAGTGTCTCAATCTACTAGATTAAAATTATACCAATAGATTTGGGACGGCGCCCTACACCCCCTCCAACAAGCAGCAGGGTTATAAACCCCACTCTTTATGGATTACATAAATTAGGCATACAGATTCTCAGAGCTTTAATGCTTTCATATTAGTGGTAGATTTCTAACAAAAACCATATACTTTCATTGTTTTTAACAACTTCAGGAAAAGCCATGCCACAGCTATTTGTAACTCATTTCTTCTCACTGTTAAATAATTCCACAGTAAGTAATTAGCAAAAGAGGCCCCAGTTCACCTCAGGAATGTGGAAGATGTAATGCATCAGCTCCTTCCAATGAGCCACGAATGAATTGGGGAGCAGGGTCAAGTCAATGAACAAAGAACGGACTAGTCACTGAGACATTCTTCTAGTGTGTGTGCTACAGGTGTTTGGATAAACACCCCTTGGAGGACAGTTGTGAGTATGCTTACCCCAAGCAACATGCCCTGACTTTAATACAAGGTGTATAGGGAGACAATAACCTTCCCAAACTCGCTCTCAAAGTCCACCTCTTGTTTGCATATGCCAAAAAAGGCCGCTGTTAGACTAAATTTATTAATATAAACCTCAGAAGACAATAATAAAAAGAAGTAAGGCTTAAGAACGGCTTATTGGATATAATTTAGGCAATCTGATAGAAAACGGAACTAGAGAACCTCTCATTCTCAAGTCCATTCTCTTATAGCTCTCTGCTGCAAGCATAGATCAATCTCATCTGTCATGCTTTACAATATGTCTTTTAAATATGCCGTAAGCAAATTTTCATCATTCTAGGACAGATTGAATTCTGTATTGGCTGAGCCACCACACCCAAGAATTGTTCCAATTCTGATCGAATCACCTTTAACCTAGAAATTACTCACTTTAAAACCATTTGGTTTGAACCAAGGCCTGATATAAGTTCTAACCGCCATCCTTTCTCAGTCTTAGTCCCAACCTGGGTTTCAAAACTGCGGGTGTAATACCTTTTATCCCTCAATAATTTGGGGCCAGGGGATCCAAAGTTTCAGGGTGTTGGATTGCCTGTTTTTGCTTCTCTTGGTCAAGAAGTCTTTTTCCAGATACTTCGTATGGATAGGCAATTCCTAATAAAAACATATCAATTTTTACTTGAAATTGTGAAAAGGAGAAATAAGTGTAGTTTTTTAGTCCAAGCATCGTTATAAGAGAATTTTGTTCAGTAAATCTCCAAGATAAGAACTAGACTTATAACAAATTGGAGATTCAGTGGGAAGTTAGTCATTTTGGTTCAATAGGATCCGCTCGCCTCATAAATCAGATTTGAACCCTGATACTAGGGAGTGTAATATCAATGGGAATTGTCTCTGATAAGGGCCTAGCTATCTGGATGACTTGGGTTTGATTCCCTTCATCGGCCTCATTCAAATCTCCCATTCAGGTTGGAATCCTGACAACACCCCCCTCTAGATCTTGGCGTAGGGGGAAAATGGACGGAGAAAGCAACTATGGACGCGGTTTACTACTGTAACATGTACAACTTCTACAATTGAGTGTTCATTGCCCAGCTTATAAATGACTTTGTAAGGCATCAACCAGTTGGTTAATAATTTATTGTCATGACGTCCAGGCTGATGTTGGTAGAAAAGAACTAGGTCATCCAGTTGGAAGGTGTGCTAGGGGTCATGCTTATTATTAAATTGGTTAGTTTTTCTACGGGTGGTAGCTGATAAGTTCTCAGAAGCTAGAGCCTGGAGTCAGATGATTTCATTGGTAATGCTTTGCATAGTAACTTCAGTGGTGTCATGGGATGCCTGATTTAACATGGCTTGCACTCTGGAGGGCAACTGAGGATTTCGTCCATGCAAAGTCTGGAAGGGAGATATCTTAATGATTCATTGGTAGCTTATTAGATAGGCCAGAACTGCACTAGGAAAATATTGGGGCCAGTGAAGAGGGTCAGCCATGGCCAATTCCTGAAAAGTGTCCGTTAAGGTACCATTAGACCACTCCACCATGCCATTGATGTCAGGATGAAAGGTAGTGGAAAATACCTGGGTGGATTCCATCAGCTTGATTAAATCAACACCAGTGATGATCAGAAATTTTTCCCATTATCAGAGAGTAATGTATAAGGGCACCCATACTGGGTGATAATTTAATTATATAAGAAAGTGACGGTAGCTTTTGATGAAGTGGAAGGTAGTGATACAGCTTCATTCCACTTAAAAAAGGATCCACGGCCAGGAGGAGGAACTGGTGACCACTAGAGGCTCGAGGGAGAGGTCTCACAACATCAATACTAATAATATAGAAGGGTTCACAGGGTGGAACCACTGAATGTTATGACCGGGGATTAGGTCCAGCTTGACTTTGGCATACCAGACAAGACTCCAATACATCTTGGATTAACAATCATTCCTTCCCAGAAACATTAAGTCTTAAGCCACTGGTAAGTTTTCCAAAACTCCTCAATGACTTGCTGATGTCCCTGTCAGAATTTGAGATAATGAACGAATCAAATTCCCCATTTTCAGATTGGGCGGTACCAAGTTATTTTCTGAACCTCCCCAAGGTGATTTGGCTTCAGGAACCCCTCCCCGACTCCTGAGTCATGTGGGGCGGCGTTTCCACCAATTCAGTCAGGTGGGCAGCACAATCCATTGAGGATGCCCACAAGGCGGCCATTTCTAAAGATCATGAAAGATCCTGAATGGATAGGGCCCCAACAATCCCTGAGGCACTGAGTCCCAACTCACCCTATAAATATCAAATCCTTTTGAAAATAAATTATTCAATATCTTACCTAACTTTTTGCCTCCTTCTCGACCTTTTCCTGCGAATTAGCAGCTTTGAGCCACCTTTGGACCTCAGCGCCAGTCTAGAGAACTGTAGCACTGACAAACGTGGTGCTCACTACAGGGGGCTCCAAGCTGTCTCTAGTGAAAACGTCTATCACAATGGAAAATACTAACAGCCCTGAAGACCAAGCCGCTGGCTGGTCGAGAAGCTTTGCCCAATGGTTTTAGTACCTCACGGCATGAATTACTAGCCGCTCAACCTGAAATATTAGAATTTTGAGCCGCTTTCCAGTTTGCCCTGCCTTCTATTGATGGAAGTCAGTACCAACTTCAATTAAGAACCTTATCGAGGTTGTCCAACAACTAATATATGGCATCTACTCTGTGAGTGCCCACACCAGTCATTCCTGCGCCTCCTACATTCCATCTACCATGTGGGACCTCTACGGCTCGGCCCAGCTGCCACCAGCAGAGCTCAAATTGGGTCCCAAACGCTACCTCCGCCATTTTTTTTACCCCACTATCCATCACTTACTCCAACTGGTTGGGTTGCACCATCAAGAAGTCTCCTGACAACTGGGGCTCACCCAATCCCTACACATTCACCTCATTGATTTTTATAGTGCAGCATCCTCATTCGTTCATTACAACCACAAGGCCAATATTGATAATTGAAGACTGATCAATGAAGTCCAAGATCAAGTAATGGTGTTAGATAGCGGGATCTCTGGTTACCTTAAGGATGAGCTGCGTTGGAACTTCCAACTCCTCGAAACAACTTGGAATCAACGCATCCTTCAAGTTGAGGATCTGGTACGGACCCTGCAACAACACTATCAGGAGCTGGCCTCTCATGACTACTCATCTAGGGGTGAAGGTCCTAAGGAGCCTAGGGGGCCTGAAGGCCCTGAGGGATGTGAGGGGCCTAAAGGGCCAGAGGTCCTCATGGACCCCCTAGGCCCCCAGATCCCTTGGCTTTCACCACTGCTGGCCCTGAGGACCCCTGGCGGAAGGATGTGATGACAGTTTTGGCTGCTTTATGCGATCAAATTTGGAATGTAGCTAAAGGATGCAAACTCCGAATGGATGGAGTCCCCTTTGACCCTAGGGTCTCCATTGTTGCCCTGTTGGATGAAATGGGCAACTTAAGCGTTTTGCCAAACTTACGAATGCTCGCATCTCTCAGCTGGAACAAACTTTTCAAGGGTTTGAGACCCACTTGACCACCCTCAAGGGCCAGCTTCACCGCCAAGGTGCTGACATTCAATTTTTAAAGGATCAAGTTGCAAATAAGGATTCCGTTTAGTCTCTCAGCCAAAATTGGGACGATATCCAAGAGGATCTTGAGCTCCTACAACGCCGGCTAGACCAGTAGGGCCATGCAACTATGTGGAAACTGAGAGCTCAGAGCCAGCACCCATCCCTGATGTTAACACCCTCTCCACACCTCTTGTAACTAACTTTAAGCCTAGCTTTAAAGAAAGATTCATTCCCAGCCAAGAGAGCATTGCCTACTTCCTGTACACATATGAGAGCTCCATGGAGGAGGCCACCAATCAGCAGAGGGTAAAGCATATCCACTCCTGCCTAGATAGCACCGCCTGGGAGATCATGACCCCCCATTTGAAGGAGTGCACTATTTTGGATCAGGTCTGTACAGCCCTAATCCAAGAGTTCAGCAGCAATCAAACTCTGGCCAACCAAAAACAAGCTTTCATAGTTATTCAACTGAACAAAGTAGAAAGTCCCATGGAGTTTGCCTGCTGCTTTTATGCCCAAGAATAACCCTTGGTCGCTATGAATAGTATCACCCTGGATGACGCTATTACTGCTGTCATTTTCTGCACTGGTATCCTACCCTGAGGTTCAAATGCATATGATTTTACAGAAGACTTGGTTTACCTGCATCTGAGAGATCAAGGAGGCCCTTAATGAGATCCCTACGTCGACCTTACATATCAAGGCTACCTCCACAGGCCCCTCTAACTGCCCTAGAGTCCATGTGGTCAAAAACTAGAAAAATTCTTTATCCTGATGCACTTACTGTAACGGTTCCAGACACATCGCCAAGACCTGCTGGAAACGATTTGTTAAAGAGGCTGGAAAAGGGCCGTCAGCATAAAGGGTGAGGCTCTTCATGCTGACATCCCTACTCAGCCTCAACAACCCTCTATGTCCTTGAATGACACAGGAGCTACAGCATCCAGAGAAGAAGTTTCAGTTCTAATGATAATAAAGAAATTGATACTGCTTACTCCTCTTCTGATGACACTCCCATGTTACTCACTCTGCCACCCCAGTTCAGAAGTCTGGTCACTCAGGTTGCAGTTCAAGCTCATAAAATACCAGTCCTTGCTATAGTCAACAGTGGCTCCCCTGTGAATGTCATATCCTCTAAGTTGATGAAGCACATGAAGATCACTCCCAATATGCTACACTATATGGAATATGGCACAGCTGGCCCCTAGTGCACCCAAACTATCAGGGCTTATTCCTCTCTACCAATATGATTCGGGAAGCTCGCTGTAGACACGCCCGCTGTCACTCTAGATAGCCCCAGCTATGACATGCTCCTTGGGACTCAATTTCTTCAAGATTATTTGGCAGTACTCCATTATGACGGTGGCTTTCTATCCTTACTTAGGCATCATATCCCGCTTATCTTTGAGACCCCCCTTGATTCTAAAACCAGGTCAAATTCTGGGATTTTCTGCTGGATAATGAAGGCCAAATTATTAGTCTCAAATATCACATTAGTGGTTCCCGAGTCCAATTGCCCCTCCAGCTGTTGATGAGCAAGAAGGCATGCCAATCTACTTACCTAAGGCAACTACAATACCTCTGAAGTCTCAGGTCATTGCCAACACCCGTGTCCATGTTAACATCCCCTTGGGGTACCTGTTAGAAGTCTGAGACCTAGACAACCTGTCCTTAAGGAAGTGCTAACCTGTCCAGGGATCCTAGATCCAACTTTTGCCAGATCTATATCAGTGCTGTTGTCCAACCTTACTGATAAACCCAAAATAGTAGGTCCAAACAGTCCTGCCACCTATGTCCACCTAAAACCAGTGGTAGATATTGCCGATGTCTGAAACTTTGGGGACTTGAGAGACTTTGGCTTGGAAGCTCCACTACCAGTTAGTCTAATTATTACTAATATCAGTAAAGACCTCTCGGACGACCAACAACATAAGGTCCACGAGAGGCTGGAAGAATATTGGACCTATTTTTGACCTCACCTATGACTTTGGAAGAATGAATGGAGACCTACATCATGTAGAAACTGGGGATGCTCCTCTATTCCAGTCCTGACCTTACTGAAAGAGCAAGGTTGAAGAGGCCCAGGTGACTGTTGAAGTTAAAAAACTGCTCAACGCCAGAATCCTGGTACCATTGCACAGCCCTTGGGCCTCTCCTCTTCAGCTGGTTCAGAAGAAAGATGAAAGCCATCAGTTGAAGATGGATTATTGATGACTCAACTCCATCACCAAAAAGGTCAGTTATCCTCCGCCTCAAATTGACGATTCCTTCCATCTGCTCACCAGATCCCAATACTTTTCCGCCATGGACCTTGCCAGCGGATATTGGCAGGTTGAGCTCGCCCCTGAGGACTGAGCTAAGTGTGCGCTCATAGCCAACAAAGGACTATTCGAGCCCACAAGGATGCCCCAAGGCCTTTGTAACGCACCGTCCACTTTCCAACACGCCATGGATGGGATCCTTGGGGACTTGAAGCTTCCATTCGTCCTTGTCTACCTAGATGACATTACCATTTTTTCACAAACCTTTAATGGGCACATTGAGCATTTATGTGAGGTCTTTTGACTGGCTATTAAAGGCGTCCATAAAGCTAAAACTCTCGAAGTGCTCCTTCTTCCAGTCTGAACTAGAATTCCTGGGACATAAGGTTTCCAAGGATGGCATCCAGCCTATACCAGACAAAGTCGACGCCATAGAAAAAATGACACCCCCCCAAAAAAAAGCTTAAGGAATATTCGGGATTCCTAGGCATGGTGGGCTATTATCATCAGTTTATCCCCCAGTTTGCTACCTCGCTGAGCCGCTGTTCTATCTCCTGCAGAAA
The DNA here is from genome assembly GCA_022478985.1 of Massospora cicadina. NCBI lineage: Eukaryota > Fungi > Entomophthoromycota > Entomophthoromycetes > Entomophthorales > Entomophthoraceae > Massospora > Massospora cicadina. The sequence goes on from JAKSZP010014740.1 coordinate 108,740, forward strand.
AATGTGCCATTTGAGTGGCGGCCTGAACAAGAACAGGCTTCTAATGCCTTAAGAACCGCTCTATGTACTAAACCCATTCTTGTCCATCCGTGCTTTAACCCTTCTTGCTGTTTATGGATGCAAGTGATGTTGCCATTGGGTTATCCTAGCCCAGCATAATGAGAACCAAGTCGATCATCCTGTGGCCTATTTTAGTAAGACGCTAAGTAAAGCTGAATGGAACTACAGCGTTACCAAGAGGGAGTGCCTAGCTGTTTTGCTAGCCATCAAACATTTCCGACCTTATCTCTAAAGTACTCACTTTACTATCATTACAGACCACTCCTCGCTCCGGTGGCTCCAACAAATAAAGGACCCAGATGGTCAATTAGCAAGGTGGGCTTTACAACTGCAGAGCTATGATTTCACCATTGTCCATAATGCCGGCGCAATTCACCAAAATGTTGATGGCCTCTCCAGGATGCCGGTGCTAGGCAGTGTTGACCCCCAGGGAGGACTGGCTGTATGATCTAATAGGCCGATTTGAGCAGTGGAAGTTGGAAACCCCAGAGGTCCAAGCTGAACTTCAAAGTATGACACAAGACACACAAATTAAGGATGGTCTGCTTTATAAGAAGCCAATAAGAAGTGGCTCCCTTACATCCACCCCTCCTCCAGAACTGATGTTATACTCAAAGGCCAATCCACCGTGGGACATGGGGCCATCAAGAAGACTCAAAAATGGCTGAAGTCACAATGCTTCTGGGACCAAATAGTAGAAACTATCCAAGAGGTCCTGGAAGCATTTATGACTTGCCAATCTCAAGACTGAGCCAACTCTCATTTTCAACATTCTGTTGTTGCCCTGAATGGGCCCTTCAATGTAGTAAGCATTGATGTGGTGGGCCCTCTTCCCATTGGGTTGCACGGCCATAAGTATATTATCCTAGCCGTGTACCACTTACCCAAATGGGTTGAAGTGACTTTGGTCCCATCTGCTACTACCAAAGCCACAGCCCTCTTCCTCGTTCAATCTGTTTTCACCCAGCATGGGTGCCCCCAAACCTTACTATCAGACAATGGATTGAACTTCACCTCCCAGGTAGTACAAGAACTTACCTCGCTATTCGACACTACCCAGAGTTTTTCTGCAGCTTACCACCCCTTCACTGATGGGGCGGTTGAACGCTTTAACGCAACTCTTATTTCCATTCTACAAAAATTAGCTGCCTCAGACCATGCTCGTTAGAATCATTACTTACCCAGCGCTTTGCTTGCCTACAGAGTAAGCTACCATCTAGTCATCAAGATGTCCCCATTTGAAGCCCTATATGGGCGGGCACCTCAGCTACCAAGTTGTGTCAAGACATTGCTCAAAACCTCCACGCCCAAGAACTCTGAATTAACCATGAGGGCCTAAGCTGATGAAATTGTCTGTCTTCAAGCCCTAGCCACCCAAAACATTGTCACCACTACTGGAAGAAAGACATCCCTATTTAATCTCAGACGACCCTCCTTACCAATTTTTCAATCAAGTGACCTCATTCTCTTTTATCACCTTTGTCCTGGAGGCTGACAAAATAAACTAGATGTCCTTTGGTCTGGACCCTATAAAGTTATTTTTAGGGTGAAGCCTGAGTACTCCATTGCTGACATCAACCAAGGGACTGTGGTTACTTTGGGTGCATGGTTACTTCCTTCAGCCATATTCCCCCCTCCAACAGAATCTTGAGAGGGTCTTTGTCAAAATTTGAGATAACAAGTGAATCCAATTCCCCACTTTCAGATTGGGCGGTACTAAATTAGTTTCTGAACCTCCCCAAGGTGATTTGGCTTCAGGAACCCCCTCTTCAATTCCTGAGTCACGTGGGGCGGCATTTCTACTAATTTGGTCAGGTAGGCGGCACAATCCATTGAGGATGCCTTTGAGGTAGCCATTCTGGAAGATCAGGAAAAATCCTGAATGGATAGGGCCCAACAATCCATGAGGCATCAAGTCCCAACTCACCCTATAAATATCGAATCCATTTAAGTTTAATAAATTTTATTTGATATCTTAACTAAATTTTCGCTTCCTTCTCAACCTTTTCCTGCAAATTAGCAGCTTTGAGCCACCTTTGGACCTCGGCACCAGTTTAGAGAACTGTAGCACCGACAGTCCCTCCAATATGACATCAATTTTCTCTAAAAGTCGTACATAGGGCACCCATTTTTGGGACACAAGTTTGCACAGTTGGCAATTTTTGAATTGAAGACCCGTTGATTTTTTGTAAATTACTTTTTAAAAGGTCGGGGATTAGTCTAAACATAATTACAATTGAGTTAGGAGTTCATAAAGTCAATCCTCTTCAGGGGCAGTTTTAAAGTTAATATGGGCAGCCAGAATAGGCAATCTGCACTTTGGTGTATGAGCCCAGGTCAATGGATGATGGAAATGTCGTAGTTTTAAAGTTTTAACGCCCATTGGGCTAACCTCCCATTGGGGTCCTTCATTTGCTGTAGCCATCGCAGGGAAGCATGGTCAGTAATTATAGTGAAATGTTTTTCATATAGATAAGGTCAGAAATGCTTAGTAGCCAATAATACCACCAAGCATTTGCATCCCTAATGCTATAGTTGCATTAGATCTGTAAAGTTTTTTATATTAAGCGCTAGGATGGTCTACCAAGTTTTCATCATGCTGCAATAGAATGGCTCTGATGGCCATATCACTGTCATTGGTAAAAAGGAGGAGGGGTTTATCAAAGTTGGGATTTTAAGTACTGGAGAGTGGGAGAGAGAGACGCATAATAGATCAAAGACCTTCTTTTGCTCTTCTTTCCACTGGAAGGGTATCCCTTTATTCAATAAATATACAAGAGGCTTAAAGGTGTCAGCAAAGTGGGGGATGAACTGGCAATAATATCCCACCATCCCTAAGAAAACTTGTAATTCTCGTAGGAAATCAGGGGGGACATTTTAAAAATGGCCAGGACCTTGTCATTCATTGAGGATATTACAGCTTTACCTACATTATGACCTGATAAATCCATTTTATTCTGAAAGAAGGAGCATTTTGACGGCTTTAGTTTTAATGAGGATTGACTTAACCGCTGGAGAGCTTGTCTGAGCTGACTTATGTGCTTGGTAAAGGTTCTCAAAAAAAGTTTATCAGCGAGATAAACTAGCATAAAATAACTTTTTAAATCACCTAAAAGCCCATTCATGGAGCGTTAGAAGGTAACAGGGACGTTACATAACCCCTGAGGCATTCGATTAGGCTCAAACAATCCTTCACTTGAGATGAGGGCACATTTTTCCTGATCCTCCGGTGATAAATCAACTTGCCATTACCCACTGGCGAGATCCATAGCCAAAAAATAGTGGGAACCCAACATCAAGAGTAAGGAGTCATTTATATGCGGTAATGGATAGCTGTCTTTTCTGGTTATTGGATTGAGGCGGCGATAACCCATACAACATGGTGACCACCATCTTTCTTCTAAATTAATAAAGGCGGGTAAGCCCATGGGCTTTTAGGAGGTATGAGTAACCTAGCTTCCAACAGTTTCTTTAGCTCTAGGTCCACTTGAGCTTCCTCAACTTTAGATTTTCAGTATGGCTGAGATTTAAATGGAGGGTGAGCCTCAGTCTTGATTTGGTGAATTACCTCAGAGATTTTTCCATAATCAATTGGTCCTGAAGAAAATATATCCTAATACTCCTCAAGGAGGTCTTCAACGTTCTGTTGCTCATTAGGGGTGAGATTGTCGCCAATTCTACTTTTAACCAGAGCTATGGTGGGAAGGGGGTCAAATCCTAAATCTTGTAACAAGCTAAAACAACTCACATCAGCAATATTTTTGATAGGGTATAGTTTTACATAAGCAGTAGGGGCATACCAAGGGACTTGGATGGTTTGATCTTTTAGATTCCCTAAGAATATAGATATAGATTTAC
>JAKSZP010014741.1:0-112332 GCA_022478985.1 Massospora cicadina
CCAATTTCTCCATGGCCCAGCATTATTATCCCAGGAGCCACCTAAGGCTCCACTCTGGACTTCTTTCAGGGGCTTCTGACCTCCCCATACAATAGCTCAGGTATCTTTAATGTCAACCTCATGTCAACTATCATCTTCGATCCTGGCGGTATGGTCTTCTATTCTTAATCCTCAGTGGAATTCCCCAGTTCTCTAGAATTTCCATCAGAATTTACATTGCTTATGACCAACTTTTCTATCTTTTTGCAATCACTTTTGCAACCCATTCAATTCAAGTCTGAATCTAGTTTAATAATCTCACAGATGAGATTAGTCTGCGCCCATGTCAGGGAGCAGTTGGGAAAGTAAGGTAAGAGGAGCAGGTGGGAGGCCTGCAGCCTCAAACGTTTGAAAACGCCCCGGAGAAACTGGCGGAATAGAAATTTTTTTTAAAAAAAAACTAGTGGTCACTGTTTCCCCGGAAATCCTCGCTTGGCAAGCATATTGCAACCAGTACATCAATACGCCGCACTCCCAGCCACTTTTGTCAGTGGAATATGGAGTCTGCGTGTTCCTGGACATCCAACAAATGGCTTTATAGGAAAAATTTTGTGGGGATGTGCACACTTTTTTCCTGACTGTGGTGTACATCGCACCTCACTCCATGTCATGCAGTTGGCTGGACCTAGGTTCTGAAAACAAGGAGGCAGCAGATGAGGCTGCTGTGGTGCACGTAGTGATCAACCTCCCTGAAGGGCAATGGGTCTTCGAAACAAAATGCACTAGATGGACAAAATCCAACCAAATTTTCCTCACGTTCAACTTTTTGCCTACTACGGTAAAACGTGACATTTTGGAGCAACACCTGAAAGATGGTCTCGCCGTCTATGGCGAAATACAATCTTTTGAAATGCAACGCTTTATGCTGATGCCACACCTGTGCACCGGCAAAGCCATCACAGTTCTGACCCCAACTGAGGAGATTGCAAAGGACCTAACCCAGATCCCGCACTCCACTTCTATTAATATTGAAGGGCATACCACCCACCCTTTCTAAGTAACTGTGGACAGCGCGCCCCCCATCTGCACCCACTGTGATGCGTTCAGCCATAAGACACACACATGCCCCGCCAAGGAGGGCGTCACATTCCAAGAGCACCCCTTGGCAGCCATGGCTAGTGGAGAGGCGCACTACAAACCAAACGTAAGCACCAAAGAGGCTTTCCCATGGGGAGCACAAGGTTGCTACCTACTGGTAAAGCCCATTTCCCCGCAAGAGTGGAAGAAGGCCAAGCAGGCCCACAGGGCCCCAGCCAAGGAAGCGGCCAAAGTCACCACCACTATCCCACACTCCCAACGCCAGGAGGACATCAAAACCTTCACAGTGGAAGCAAATTGGGAATCCATCAACCAATCAGATTGGGAAGCCCATGCTGATTGGGCCACCCAATCTGAGGATCCGATGGAGGACTCAATCTCACCCAATTATTGCAACCACGCTCCAGTTGAAACTGACTTGATGCCCATCCTACCCAAAAAAAATTTTTGACCCGCTCAATGGTGCACTGAACTCATATGCACTGCAAAAAATTCATCCAACGTCGGGGAAACAAAAAGCAAAGGCAAAAGTTAACGCGAACCTTTCTGCTAAAATCAACAAAACTAATGATAGCTTTGCCACAAACACCCGCGCTGCCGTGAAGGCCCATGGGGATCTAGAGGAGGCTAGTGGGCCCCGGTGCCCACCCCCTCGCACCTAAGGTGCAAAGGGGAAACCTTCACTTTGAGGGACATTGAATATCGCCGGACTCAAGGCCTCACCATCCTGGGCTAGGAAACTGAGTTTTTTACAACAAAATTTACCCGTGGATATCCTGGCCATCCAGGAGTCCCACTGTCTTCAAGGTTGAGAGGAGGCTTGAAAAACCATGCTCCTCCCATCCCTATTCTTTTGATCAGAGCACTGTGGGGTGCTAATTCAGAAAAATAATCTTTTCAAATCTTTATTGTCAGAAACCTTCCTCAATGGCTGAGTCCTCATTGTCACTTTCTTGTGGGCTGATGTGGTACACGCTATTGTCAACATCTATGCCCCAAACAGTGCATAAGAGCATCGGGAATTTTTCTTGTCATTCAAATACCTCCCACTACCCCCAGACCCTTTTGTAGTCAGTGACATGAACTGTTGGCTAAACACTCCAACGGACCAGTGGCCTTCCTCCTCCCACGCCCCCCAGGGTCACGTTGAACTCCGCGTTCTAAAGGCCACCCTTGGGTTAATGGATGTGCTGTCGTGGCAAGCCCCGCTACTCAAGAACATGATGCGCCCACACATCCACAACGGCCAATTAAGGTCCATGTCCTGCATCAACCTTATCCTTATGCCGGCGACCTTCCAACCCACATATCCCACTTCAAAACAACAAAAATGGAATTCTCTTACCACCAACTGGTCTCAATAACTTACCACTTACCTGTCACAGTGGCTAAGGCCCCACATTGGTGCAAAATCCGCCCCCCCGAGCTCACATCACCAGGATTTTCCACTTGGGTGGAATCAGCAACTTTGCAAAAGAGTTTGTTGCACCATTTTGCGCGGACCCCATTTCCACATGGGAAACCTTCAAAGAAGATACCATCCGCCACTCTCACCACCTCTCCTCCAGATGCTCATGAGCCACATTGGATGTCATTTTGCGCGCTCTGGCAGAGTTGGCACACATGGAGTCCAACATTCCAGCTACAGGATACAGCTCTGCATGGGGCCAGAAGTGGGCAGAGGCAGCCGCCCACCTCAACTCGCTCGAAAGGTAACACAAACATTGGGTTTGTGTTCAGTACAGGGCTAAATGCATCACAAAAGGTGACAAGTGCACTGCATATTTTTATAAAAAAAATTCGCACCACGACAGAGTGTGGCCTGCACACAGGTGTGAAGATCAGATGATTCCATCGCGGATACACCAGCTGAATTGGCAATCAAAACACAAAAGTATTATTCTGAGTTGTAACAATCTGATCCAATTCAGCCAGCTGAAGTGGCAGAATTCCTCAACTGAGCCCACATCTGCACAATTTCCCGATACCCAGAATTAATGAATTTGATTACTCCAAAAGAATTATGGACAGCCATCCGCAGTGCACCAAACCAAAAATGCCCAGGCCCAGATGGCATTCCATATGAATTCTACAAAAAGTACATCAAATATATATCCCCACTGCTGCTTGCCTCCCTTAACCAGAGCCTTTTGGAAACGTGCTTCCTGCCAGGAGGACAAGAGGCCTTCACCGTCACACACTTCAAGAAAGGGGATAAGCTAGATTTAGCTATGGCGCCCCATTTTGTTAACTAACATGGATGCAAAAATTTTAACAAAAATCATGGCTAACCGTTTAGGGATTTTAGCTTCTGCCACCATCTCCCCATAACAATTTAGTTTCATACTCAGAAGGTCGATTTGGAACAACGTGCACTCTGTGGCAAACGCATGCCAGTCCACAGCCTCTGGAGCACTTGCATTCTTGGACCAACAGAAGGCCTATGATAAAGTAAACTGGGAATACCTCAGGGCCTGCCTCCATCAATTCCGCTTGCCCCCTCGCTTCATCAACTGGGTGATGCTGCTCGCAGAATCTGCAACAATGGCAGTACGTGGCCCTGGATTCCTAATGGAAGTAGTCCGCTTCAAAGGGGCTTGCGACAAGGGGACCCCCTTAGCCCACTCTTATACAACTTCAGCCTTGATACACTACTTTGAAACGTGAATGCCCAACTCACTGGGGTCCATGTGCCAGGCCAAGCCCCAGTCAAGATGATGGCGTTTTCAGACGACTGTGTAGTTGGGGTGTCAAATAATAAAGATGCACGTTCACTTGAAGCTCTCATCCAGGAATATTCTCAGGTAAGTAACGCTGCACTGAACGCCTCCAAAACCAAAATTATCCTCCTTAGTCGGTCTCAAAACTGCTGGGCCCCTGCAACCAGTGCCCAGCCCGGCCCATCTGCTCACACACACGCTCGCCCTCCCAGCTCAACCCGCACCGCCCCACTGGTGCTCCCCTTCGTGCCACGCCCTACAATAGGGCTGGTCCACCATCTGGGCGTGTGGGTGGAGGCAGGCGGATACGCATCAGCAGTAATGGAGAGTCATATTCTAGACAATGTGACAAAGCGTATCACCTCCCTCTGAGCCCACCCTACTTCCCTTACTGGCAGGGTTGTTTTAGCCAACTTTATGCTCCTCTACAAAGTCTATTTTTGGAGCCCATGCCATCCCCTTCTCCCCAAGCTTCTTCAAATCCTTGTATGCCCTTCTGCAAGGATGGCTTTGGTCAGGCCGCCCTCCACCAGTAAGGTTAGAAGTCATGCTTGGCCCTTATCATCATGGTGGCATGGGCCTGCTTGACTTCAGAGCCCATGCGGCCAAGATCTTGGGTACCTGTATTGTGGTCGTCACCGCCCCCACACTCCCCTCCCAAAACTGGTCCCACACGGCCCACTCCAACTTCTCCTGCGCCCTGGGCCTCAACAATCCATAAAACCCACACTCCCTGATGAACTACCTGGCTTCACACCCATCATCCACAGGTTCTCACGGTACTAAAACCCACTACAAACGAATCCTCCTCTCCATGCGGAGCGCTGAGTGGAGAATTTGTATTAGCGGACATACAACCCAAAGAAGCCGCCCCACTCCTCAGTTCACACAAGAGGTACAGGGGTTACCCATCCATGATGGCGTGATCCCCACACGGCCCCATGTCCTATCCAGGGTGGATTATCTGGACATGATGGACATCCCATACTCCATTGAGACCCAAAAAACCATCTGGAAATATGCTCACCATCCTCTGTTGCAGCCTCAAATCCGCTCCCATGTGTGGCGCTGCCTGAGGCGTGTGTACCATACAGCTGAGCGCTCTAACGCTTTACACTCATCCTGCATCGTGTGCGGCCAGTATAGAACGTTGTTCCACAGCCTGGAGAAGTGTCCTACCTCTAGAGTGATATGGCGCGAAGTTCAACGTTTACTGGGCCAGAATAAAACACATCCCTTCAGTCTGTCAAGAGATATGTTTGCTTTATCAACGGCCTCCCCCTTCCACCCTCCCTCCATGCTCTGGTGGCTGCAATCGCCATGTGGACCATCCACACGATTGTCTTGGATGCCATCGCAGGCTCCATCCCCACCCTCCCAGAAGCTGTCCACAGATTCCAGTCCCATTTGGTGGACCACTTTCAAGCATGGATGTTTGGATACCTCCCACCGCGCTACCGACAGCTGGTATCCTCCTGGTTCCCAGTTTGGTTCATCAAATCAGACCCCTTCCTCCACACGTGCTCAATTGTGGCTACGGCTCCTTCACACGTTCCCTCCCCCCCCCCCCATAAGTGGCGTTCCCGCTGGCAACAGGAGATAGCATCGCTTCTCTGGGGTGCCTTCCCTGTTACTAAGTGTTGTCTTGTTTGGGTCAATTTTGGAAGTGTCCATCCCATGGTTGGCCTTCCCCGCAATAAATTTAAAATCCATTGCTTCTGACAAACTAATTGATACCAAATTGGGCAATGCTGTCATTGTATATTAAATTGATGAAGTTGTTTCTCCTATTCAGCGGAGCTTCTCCATCCTTCTGATATACCAACGATAACATCTGACCCAATATGGTCAATGTATTATCCTTGAAATTACATTTAACTCCATACTTGCATAGAAATTCTGTTCCAATCAGAACGTCATAGTTTTGGTTGGCCAAAACTATTGCTGGTGTAGATACCACCAATGACCTGAATGGTAGTGGAAAAGAGCTATATGCTCCACAGGAGATGGTAGTATTTGGCCCAGCTGTCCCATACTCCTTATTATGTTCCAAATCCGGCAAGATCTTCATCCTCTTTACCAGTTTGTCAAGACAATGTTGATAGGCACTCTGCTGTCAACAATCTCCCTCACCCGCACTTGATTCACTTGTATGTCTATATACATACACTTGGAGTATTGCAATATAATGTTTACTGAGTGTATAGTGGCGTTATTAGCTAAATCAAGAGTGTGAATAATTTGTTTTGATAAATCAGTAAATGATTCCTTTATTGCGCTGAGGGGGATCAACAGATTGGCCTCATCTAATCGGACTTCAGACGAATCTTTAGGTTACCCAGAGGTTCAAATCTCGTCTGCCAGTTGTCGGTCATACAGCTGGGCAACTTCCTTGATTATCTCAGGGTCAATTCCCTTCACCCCGGATCTGGTCGCTTCATTTACATCCAAATTGACCACTTGATACAGCTGATCCTGTACGTCTTCATACATGAACAGATCACTAATATCAATTTCCATGGTCATGATGTCAGGAGGAACAGGCTTCTCCACAAATCTAGCCTGTTCCCCATCTAGGATGCAGGCCCTTTTTCCAATTCTTTGGTGACAGCTGACTCTTTCACCTGGACCACATTGATTTGATCCTTCAACTTCTTGCAGTGTACAGCAAAAGCCCTTTCCCGCCACATTGGTAGCTGACCTTTTCCTTCTTATTCAACCGTCTGAATCCTTAGGGCTTATTCCCCAGCACGCTTTGGTTGTTCATCTCTTTAGCTCCTTCGTTCACCTTTGTGGGATTCAAATTGCATACCAGATTAGATTTGAAACTTCTATTTGGGGCACCAAGTGTTGCTCCCAAAATCTTCAATTTATCTACCATTTGAAAGGTAGTTATATCCATCACAAACATGGAATACATCATCTGATGCAAATTGCGATAGGGCTGAAGGGCTGCTTGTAAGGTGATTCTGGCATCGAAGTCATCCAGTACTTTTGCTCCAACCAGGATCTGCAACCCTGGTAGAACCAATCTGCGAATCTTGCTAAAGACTTGTCTTTATGGAACTGGATTCCCATAAACTCCTATTTGCACTTCAACATGCATGTCAGACTCCCAAATTCCTTTATGATGGCCACCTTTGCCTCCACATATGACCAGCTGTCCCCCTCCATATGAGGCAACACTAAGTTCTGACAGTCGGTGTCTAGGCAATTCATGACCGTCAACGCCTTTTGATGATCCCCATAGTCATACATGGTCATCTCAAACTATTTGGAAAAATTCTGGGGCATTATCCTGATGGAACATTGGCAATTTTGGCATTGCCTTAAATTTCTCCAAGTTACTTCTAGCTGATTCGCTAGGTTTGGCCACTCATCTCACTTTAGGAGTGACTTTGGAAGTCATCTCCAAAATGGCAGCAAAAGTGGGTGGCATGTTTCTTGGGATATCTACATTTCCAATTATTGTGCAAGGACTTCTTTCTTTGGCATCGCTTGCCATATCTGGCTCACAAACGCATTTGTGAATTTTAAGTTCCTCAACCTTTTTGATCAGTCGCTCAATATCAGCACTGAAATTTCACAAATGAACGTGATCCACTTCTTGCTCCGTTTTCAGATATATGACCTCTCGAACTAGGTCCCCTTCTTTCTTTTTTTAAAAGTTACTTTCTCAAGTAACTCATTCCCAAAACTCGCAACATTATAGATCCCTCCTCCATCTTGGTGACTCGTTCTTCCAAGGCTGCAAATTCCCGATCATCCACTGAGTTTAGGGCATTCTAATTCATAGTGGCTAACTCCATCCACAGTTTGCATAACTCATCTCTATATGACAATCTTATAAGTTCTTCAACTCAACTACACCCCTGTAGTGAGCACTAGCTTGTAAAAATTTACTTGGATTGGTTATTATCAGAAAACATCCCCAATAAACTTATTACTGCAAAGGTTTGGTTCTTGTGCACTTTGTCCACGTTGTATAGTATATGATATTATCAGTTGATAGAGTATGAAGACTATTACTCTTAGTTGAGTGGAATTCTTATATCTCAGCCAAATGCTCAGCCTGTATTCCCTCTTGAGATACTTGAGATGTCTTGATCTAGGGATTTGTTCCCTCGTTCTGTCCAACCCAATCTTCTCTGAGATTCCCTGGTGACAGTCTCTTCAGTCCAACACACAGTCGGCAGCAATCCCAGTTGTTTCTCCTTTTTCTCCTGATCCCCGCTCAGATCTTTACTCTTTTCCAAAAAGAGTCTCCCAATTATCGCACACAGATATCATATCCTTGTGAAGAATAGGACAATTGAAAGCTGATGATAGTTTACTACTTATTAGTATACCAGATGAAAGCTATAGAACTATATATTTAATTGTTCTGGTAAATCCTGTTTTTTATTATGGGTGAATTCTAGGGAATTTATAGTGGGAATTTGGTTGTCTAACCCTCAGTTGATACCTCTTCGATGAAATGGCAGCCGTTGCTATTGAATCACCTATCCTCGTCTTGGCAGCAATGGTCTTCCCCATCCTGGCTAGGATTCCATCATTGGACATCCTTGAGACTAAATGGAAAGAGTCAGAAAATGTGTCCCTAATGTTTTCCTCTCGATCCAAATGAACCAACCATATATTTACAGTGATCTGCCTTGGTAATGGAACTTATTACCCTTTAAGAAAGGTCATGCACATCTGATCAATTTGCTAGATGCAGGTGGCATCAATCACCTCACAACTTTCTACTCATTCCCAATCAGTTGTTGATGAAACCCAACCAATCTAAATTGGTACACCTTGTGACAGTTGAGGTCTATCCTCAGCATCACATTGCCCTGATCTTTGGTAAGACAGGGCAGGCTGTGTCTGGATGTATGGAGGAGGAGGGGGAGTTGGTCCTGGTAGGGACACCTAAGGGGCAGGAGCTTGAAGGAGGCCAAGGAGCCAGATGGGCGTCCAAGTCGAGGAAAACGAGAATCAAGTAAAATGGGGAGTTTCGAGATTCGATTTGGATTCAAATCAAGAATGGAATGGAACAGGTGCTTGGAAGTTTCGCGGTTCATTTGGAATTCGAAATGGAACTGGTGCGGAACTGTTGAGGATTGGAACTGGCACAGAACCATTGAGTGAGGATTCCGCGATCCTGCTGTAAGGTTTACACCAAGCATCAGTCAGATTAGCACCATAAGCTTGTGTTATATTTTATATTAGCTTATAGCATGTGTATATAGGGAAGGAACTGGGAGCTGGAGGCTTCTCAGTTCTGTTTTCTATCAACCTGGCCAATATTAGATAAAAGAACTTTTTAATCATATATTTAAAGTTTGAGTTTATATAAAATATTGCCTAACTGCAGCCATGTTTGGCTTGAATCAACAAGAATTGGACTTTGAGAGTGAGCTTGGGAGAGCTATTGCCTCCCTTTATACCTTGTCTTGGAGTCAAGGCATGTTGCTGGGGTTAAGTATATTTGCAACTGTCTTCCAGGGGGTGCTTGTCCAATCTTGTAGCGCGCGCACAAGGAGAGTAGTATCAGGAGCCCTGTCAGCCCTATGGTCTGTAACCTGGATCCTGTTGCCCAACTCATTCGTGGCTCATTGGAAGGAGCCAGTGCGTTACACACCTGATAGTTAATCACTATCAGATGCCCTTATTTCATCAGCAACTCCGCCCAACGAGATCTTAAGTATTCATCCAGATTAATCCCCGATGGATATGACCAGGCGAATATCCTAAGATCCCCTGAACACAGTTACTCCAAAATTCGGGTCAAGCGATTTCCAATTCACCTCGCATTAGGGAATTATCCCCTAGAGATTCCAGGTAATCTAGCAGGCTGGGAATATGGTCAAAAATCCCAACAGGAGCCATGGTCAATATGGCAGAAGAAATCATTAGTATCTTGGGACAACAGATCCACATTTTACTTTACCTCAAGCGAAATCCCAAAGGACCTGTTCCGCTCCATCCAGATCAATTTGGCATATAGTTAGGGGGTGATTCCTGTCTGATATTGAAGAATAAAGCGGAGGATTAGAGCCCTTCCCAACCAGATCTACGAGTACAAAGGTAATCTGCTATGAGCTGGGAGCACTTTGAGCATACCTTCTGGACATCAGGTCATAATAGGAACTGAGCACAAATTAGATGTTCTGAAGAGCTATACAGGGAAATTGTGGGACTCTACCAGCAATCGAGGCTTGAACCCCATAAGGCATCAGGGCTACTGCTACCAGGAAATGGGTAAGTTATTGCTAGCGAACCTACAGAAGGAGTTGATGGCAATTCAAAGGCACCAAGTGGTGGTTTATTTACATCTGGTCCCTATTGATGAGGTTCACCATATTCATGACTTTGGAACATAGGTCAGACCTCAGCTGACTGGTAATTTCCTCATTTGGAAATTATAGCAGTGGTCCATAGGAAGCTCTAACTGGACTGTCGAAGGAACAGAAAGATAGAGCGATGGCTTTACCAGAAATATACCAAGTTATTTTTGCCTCTGACGACCACAATTTGGGGTGCGCCCAAGGAATGGTGCATCAGGTAGACACAGGAGATCACCCTCCCATTTGTTCACAGCCTATTTGAAGCTCAAAAGTGGTGGAAGAGGTTATCTTTAACGAGGTAGACAAATTGATTGAACAAGGGATGTTAGAGCCATCTTAGAGCCTGTGGGCATCGCCAGTGCTTATTGTTAAGGAAAAAGATGGCACAAACTGGGTGATAATTGACTATCAAAAGCTTAATAGCGTTACAAAGAAAGATTTCTACCCACTTCCACAGATTTATGATGCGTTAGATCAACCTGGAGGGGCTAATTATTTTCTTCCACGGACTCAATATTAGGGTACTGTAAGATTGAATTGCCAGTGGCGGAACGTGAGAAATGCGCTATAATCACTTCAAAGGGGTTATTCCAGACTATACGTATGCCACAGGGTTTGTGCAACGCACCAGATACATTCCAGCATGCTATGAATATAATTTAAGGTGACTTAAAGCTGTCCTGCATTTTAGCTTACCTTGATGATATCAACATGCTCTTGCAAACATTCATAGAGCATCTTGACCACCTGGAACAAGTGTCCCACCAACTCACCGATACCTATATCAAGATCAAGCCTCAAAAGTGTCATTTTTTCAAAGAGCATCTGGAATACCTTGGGTTCATGGTGGACTAAAAAGGGCTTAAACTGCAGCTGGAAAAGGTGGAAGCTATAAGCAAGATGACCTGGCCAGTTAATAAACAAGATATCCAAGTGTTTTTGGGGATGGTCAGTTACTACCAGCGGTTCATTCCTAACTTAATTTTAATCGGGGCACCACTCTTCGAGTTTCTGAAGAAAAATGCTACTTTTGAATGGATGGAAAGATGACAAAAACGCTTTTGATGTCTTATGACTGCGAGGCGAGCGCACCCATTTTGCATTACACCACCTTTGAAAAACAATTCATAATACAAATGGATGCATCACTTTCCGCTGTAAGTGTGAATTTTCTCAGAAGGATGATGACGGCATAGTGCACCCTGTCACGTTTTGTAACCAAAGCTTAAACTGCCATGAACGAAATTATACTGTGACTGAATGGGATTGATTAGCAGTGATATATACATATAAAAAGTTTTGGATATACCTCCATGGGATGAAACTCAAGTGGTAACAGATCATGCATCCTTGAGCTGGCTGCAAAATCTCCGTGAACCTGAAGGATGGCTCACACAATGGGCGTTAAAGCTCCAAGCATATGTTTTGAGATTGTACACCGGCTGGGAGCAAAACATCAAAATTTAGACTGTCTTTCATGGCTACCAACGGTTTCTATTACGGCAGATTTGGCTGACATTATGTATGAGAAGATGGTGGTGGTAAAATACCATGATGAGCTGCCGCAAGTGATCAAAATGCTTGTCATGGAAACGGCTGATAAGAATTAGACTGGGCTCCCAGTCAGGGTGTGTGAGCACCCAGTGGAGAGCCCAGAATGCCAAGGGCACAGCGGTCCATGTGACTAGAAGAAGGGGGGATCTAGTAGGGATGTGAGGAAAGTAAATGTTTATAAATGTACTGAAGGCCCCCAAGGCAAACCAGATGGTTGCAATGGGGGCAACCGCGAGTCTTGTGGGGGCAACCCCCAAGGGTGGGAGAGGTGGGGAGGATGATGACTCCTCCAGGGTGCACGGTTGCTGGCCTTCAGTTATGGGTAGGTGGGTCTGTGCGCCAGAGAGGGGCGGCACAAGACCCACCGCGCAAACAGGGGTGCTGTTCAGAGGGGAAAATGGGCCCAAGATGAGCGTTAGGGCTGAGTCCCCCTTGGTTGGGGTACTCTGGGGCCCTTAGGTGGGTGGGATCAATGGCGGATGAGCCAGGTGTGGGGGCTGAGCTCATGGGCATTGGGGTGGGGGCGCCCTGAGGCTGCTCCAATAGGGGAGCGCTCTCAGAAAGCCTGTTGGCAAAGTGAATGGATGGGTCCACATTTAATGGATATGCAAAAATGGATGGAGAGTTGACTCCATCATTGAGAGTGAGGTGGTTCACTGCGGATATGATCCACCGCTGTGTGGCAGGGTTGAGTGACTGGATGACCCATTCAGCAATCATTGGGATAATTATTTGGGGTGGCGCGCTTTGCCAGATCAATTGGCAGAATTTTGAATAGGAAAAACAAACAGGTGGAGTCTGTGACAAGGCGTTTGGGGTAATCAACTTTATTTTGGTGCAAAGCGTGAGGAGAATAGAGAATGAACTGACAACTGCCCATTGACAGAGCAGTTGCCTTAAGTATTGGGTGGTTGGGGATTGGCGATGGGGTTTGGTTGGCTGGTGGGTGGGGGAGTGGATGGATGGTTTTCAAAATCTTGGCAAAAATCAAAAAAAAACTTTTGCTGATTTTCCCAAATTTTTGGGGCCAGACCAGGTCAATGGTACCGATCTGGGCCTTGACCATTTGAGTCAGGCAGCTCAAGCAGTTTGGATTTCCCAGATTTGTCCTTGGGGGCTGTGGCCTTGGTGCTCAGTTGTCTGCAACCTGGTCCAAACTCTTGATTTGATTGTCTATGTGATCTGAGCTTCTCAGATCCATTCTGAGGGGTGAGGGCAACTGGTCCAAGTCACTGGTGGCCTGGTTCAAAACCCAAATTGAGTTCTAATCTGATTCTTGGACACAGACCAGTCTGGACCAGCTCCATTAGCCCAGAATCTGCAGGCCAGGCTCTGATACTTGCGCTGGCAGTTTCTTCAAAATTTTGGTAAATTTTCCCTGGTAAGTGGGGGGTCCCAGGGGCCCGCCCAAGGCCCCTGGCCTGCATGATCTCCTGGCAGGTCCCCTCTATTAATTTTATCAGGGTTGGGGAGGGGGAGGGGAGAGATTTGGATATCTCTAGGTGGAAGGGCAGTTACCCAGCGCTCATCAACCACGTGCGCCAGGTCACTCAACTGTGACAGGGGGTCCACTTGGGCCTTTGGCCCCCTTTTGGTCTGAAAGGGATGCTGCTCCCTATCCAGTTGTAGGGGCTGGTCCCCAAGACTTACACTACCCTTTCCTTTTTTGACAGGGAGGAGGCCCCCACCTGGGGCATGGACCAGGGCATAGTTCTTGTGCCTCTCTGGGAGCTTTATGGCCAGGATGGCTGCAATCTTCTGGGGTGGATGGGGGGCTGCTGGGTGGGAGTTGTGGAATTCTTCTATCAGGTCCTTGCAATTTGTGCAGTCGCGTGCACTCACCCAGCTGTTCTCATATGAGGGGTAGCCTTTCCAGGCAACCAGGTATTGAACGGATCTGCGGGACCTCCGGGAAGCCAGGATAGCCTCCACCTCCACTTCCTGGGATTCCCCAATGAGGATTGGCTCTGGTGATGTTGGCCTTTCCCCTTTGAAGGGGGTCAGGAGGGAGGTGTGGAAGACGTTATGCTGCTTCCAGTGAGCGGGCAGCTTCAAATGATAGGCTCCATTGCCTAAGTCCTTCTCCACCTCAAAGGGGCCAGAGCGTTTGGCTGCAAGTTTCTGGGTGGGGGCTTTTAAGGGAAGATTGCGGGTGTCCAGCATGACAAGGGAGCTGACTTTGATCTCATGTCTGGGTAGGCGCTTCCAGTCAGCAAACTTTTTGTAATCCTTGATGGACTTTGTCAAATGTTCATGAACCAGGTTGTGTGTCTCGTGGAGTGCACACACACAGTCTTCAGCTGCAGGGACTGTTGAGGAGAGCTGCGGGCCAACTTGGAAGGAGGGGTTGTAACCCAGGGTGGCCTCAAAGGGGGAGAGGTTGGTCGAGGAGTGGAGTGAATTGTTATATGCAAACTGTGCGAGGGGTAGGTCCTTGGCCCAAGTGTCCTGTGAGGCTGTCGCATAACAGCGCAGGTACTGCTCCAGTACCTGGTTCACCCGCTCAGTCTGCCCATTGGACTGGGGGTGGTAGGCCGTGGATCTGCAGGGCTTGATGCTGAGGAGGGTTAGCAACTCTTCCCAGAACTGGGCGGTGAACTGGGGTCCCCTGTCACTCACTATCTCTTTGGGGAGACCAAACATGGCAAAGACATGGTTGACAAATAAATTTGCGGTCTCCACCGCAGTAATAGAGGAGAGGCAGGGGATGAAGAGGGCAAACTTGGTAAAATGATCAACGACTACCATGATAGCATCTGAGCCATTAGAGGGGGAGCTCCACGATGAAATCTACTGAGACTGAGGTCCACGGGCCTTCTGCCTGCTGCAGGGGGTGTAGCAACCCCTTTTTTCCAGATCAGTCTGATTTTGCTCTGGCACAGGTGACACAGCGGGAGATCCAGGCGGGGATGTCCTTTGAGGACCCTGGCCAATTATAAGTTCTCTTTATGAGATCAGCGCACTTCTTGATGCTGGGGTGCCCAACGGTCTGGGGGACATGGTGTTCTTTGATAACACAGTTGTGTAGAGATGGGGGGACCCAAACCCAATCATGGAACCAGATGGTTCCCTCCCGCAGGGTGTATGGGGCTCTCTTCTGACTTGAGGACTCTAGGTCAGTGTAAAGCTCTAACCCTTTCAGGGCAACAGGTCTGGGCAGCAAGGACGCGGGGGAGGAGCGGGGCGTTGGGGGCAAGGTTGGCAAAGGCTACCATTGGAGGAGCCAAGGAGAGGATTTGGGAGGGGGCACTACAGTAGTAAGCTCTAGCAGGTCCTCTCCACCATTGGGTGATAGCGATGGGTTCCAGCTGAGCATGTCCAGCAACACATTCAGGGGGCCTTTTATGAATTCATATTTAAAATGAAACCCACAGAGGTCCTGGTATGTGCGAGTTTGGCGGTGCCCCAACTTCTGGGGTTTGTGGTAGTATAGTAATGCCTTATGGTCAGTCCAAATGGTGATTTTGTGCTGGGCGCCTTGCAGGAGGTATCGCCAGTGGGTGAGTGACCACGCCACTGCCGCTAGCTCCTTGTCATATATTGGCCATGCTTGTTCTGTGGAAGTGAATTTGTGGGAGTAGTAGGCCACTGGGTGCTCGACCCCCTCATGCTCCTGTAGCAGCATGGCGCCCACTGCCACCTGATGAGGCATCGCAGGCTACAATGAAGGGGTGGGAGGTGTCAGCATGCCGCAGGACTGGGGCGGTGAGGAAAACCTCCTTGATAGACTTGAAGGCCTGCTGGCATTCTGGGGACCACTTGAAGGGGGCGTTTTTCCCAGTGAGGGGGTGAAGGGGTGCCGCCAGTTGGGCGAGGGCTGGGGAGAATTTTTTTAAGAAGGTAATGGTGCTGAGGAAACTTTGGAGTTGTTTCTGTGTAGTAGGGGTAGGCCAAGACTGGATCGCCTCAAGCTTAGAGGGTGGAACAGCATATCCATCCTTCAGGATGAGGTTACCTAAGAAGGTCACTTCATCCCAGAAAAATTCGCACTTTGAGGGTTTCATGAAGAGCCCTGCTTTGTGGAGGGCTGCCACCACTGCTTCAAGATCCTTGGCATGTTGCTCTGGGGTAGGGGAGTGGATCAGAATATCATCAATGTAGGCTACAGCGCATGAGAAGCGCAAGTCCCCAAGCACATCATTGATGAGGCGTTGGAAGGTGGCTGGAGCGTTCTTCAGTCTGAAGGGCATCACTCTGAATTGAAAAAGACCCCAGCGGGTGCGGATAGCTGTGAGCCACTCTTGTCCTCTCGCCACCCTCACCTGATTAAAGGCGTTCACCAGATCCAGTTTTGAGAAGACCCAGGATTTGGCGATGGCTTGGGCAATGGTCTGCTCTAAGGGCAACGGGTAGGGGTCAGGGATGGTGATGTTGTTGAGGTGGCCATAGTCGATGCAAGGGCGCAGGGTGCCATCTGCTTTCTGAGCGAAAACTATGGGGAGGCGACCGGTGAAGATTTCTTGATAAGCCAACCCTTCTCTAGCATCTCGTCTAGCCAAGTCCCCAAGGCCTTGTCCTCTTCCTCTGTGTAGGGGTAGAGGGGGCAGTTGATCTTGACTAGGTCAACTGTCAGCTGAAACGTTAGGTCATATTTGGAGTGTAGGGGGAGCTTGGAAGCCAGCGACATGTCAAAGATGGACTTATAGGGGGTTAGGAAGGGTGGGAAGTCTGAAGGGAGGTCAATAGGAGCGGGGTCCGGGGGAGAAATAGAGCTGAGGATGATGTGTCAAGGGGGAGGGTTTTCAACAAGGGAAACTCTCCACTCAACTTGAGGTTTGAGAACAACAAGGAGTTATTGGCAAGATTGATGCGGACCTGCTGTCGCTGCCACCAGCCCACCCCCAAGATCACGGGGTAGAGCAAGTCCTGTATGGCTGAGAAGTGGTCACAGAACCCAAAGTCGTGGACAGAGAAGTGCAATGGGCGTCAGACGCGGTAAGACTTCATGGGCTCCGATGAAGCACCCAGGACCAAAGAGGCTTCTTCCATTGCCAGGTCCAAGGAATGCGCCACACTGAGGTCAATAAAGTTGCCTGCCGCTCTGGTGTTGAGGAGGGCTTGCATGGTAAATTCACCCAACTCTGAGGGGAAGGAGATAGGGAACAAGAAGTAGGCTTGATCTTCTTTATTGGGGTGGGCAAGAGAGAGAGCAGCCGAGGAGGGAGCATGACCCATCATTAGAAGAGATTGACCAAGAGGCGCCGGGCTGGTCTGGAACTGGGGAGGGGTTTCTGCTTCCTCCTTGTCCCAAATGGGGCAGCGAGGGTTGATGCGTATGCCCGCTCCACTCTCTTTGAGGGGGCCTCCAGGTTAACTGGGGGGTGGTGGCGCCAGGGTGGGCAGGCTCTGAGCTCTGGGGGATCAAGGGCCCACTTTCCTGATCTGGGGTGAGAGCAGGGGGTGCAGCAGGCAGGGGCTCTTCTGAGGGGAGGGTACCCAAGGTGGGTACAGAGGGGGCGCAGAGGGCGGCGAGACCTGGGGGGCGCTTCCCTTGGCTGCGACCACTGGCAGGGGGAGAGGGGTGGCACGCGGCCCCTCAAGAGCTGCAACAGCGCACGCGGGTGTATGGAAGGGCCTGGCCCCAATTGCGCGAGCCACCAAGAATGCAATTTCTAAGGACCTGGGGAGGGGGTCCCAAGATGCATGGGCAGCTGCAGTGGGGTCCAAGGCAGCTCAGAAGGCGGAGATGGCGATCTTGGGGGGATGGGCACTGTGGGGGCCAGGACCGCGAAGGCTTTGATCAGGGAGGGCAGGTCCATGGCTGTTTGCCCTAGTGTGAAGAGATGGAGGAGGCGCGCCAGTCTAGACTCAGGGGCCTGGACCGCTGAAGTAACCAGCGCCAGTAGGGGGTGGGGTTCCCAGACTTAGCAGCAGAGCGGAGCACTCCCCTGACCCAGCGGCGGGCATCCCCATCTAGGGCATCAAGGAGAGCTACGCTCTGCTGGGCATCAGAAGGAAGGGGAGTTTTTCCCCCATCAGTGGTGAAGCGCACCTGAAGTTCCACCAGGACACCCAGGATTTGGTCGGCCACCTCATCAGAAGGGATAGGGGGACTCCCAACCCTATCATGTTGACTGATGGGGTGACACTTGACGCCAGGGGTCTGCGGGGTGGGGACCAGGTCAACACAAACTGGCAGCATGCTCAGATGAATGAGGCCGCTGACCAGCAGGAGAAGGCCAGGTCGCAGAGAGAGAGTACATTTAAGGTTAGGGCGTAGGCCAACGCTTTGCCAGTGCCAGCGAGGAGGGCGGAGAAGGCTGAGGTTATGGGTCAGTTCATTATGTCATGGAAACGGCTGATAAGAATTAGACTGGGCTCCCAGTCAGGGTGTGTGAGCACCCAGTGGAGAGCCCAGAATGCCAAGGGCACAGCGGTCCATGTGACTAGAAGAAGGGGGGATCTAGTAGGGATGTGAGGAAAGTAAATGTTTATAAATGTACTGAAGGCCCCCAAGGCAAACCAGATGGTTGCAATGGGGGCAACCGCGAGTCTTGTGGGGGCAACCCCCAAGGGGGGGAGAGGTGGGGAGGATGATGACTCCTCCAGGGTGCATGGTTGCTGGCCTTCAGTTATGGGTAGGTGGGTCTGTGCGCCAGAGAGGGCGGCACAAGACCCACCGCGTGAACAGGGGTGCTGTCAGAGGGGAAAATGGGCCCAAGATGAGCGTTGGGGTGAGTTCCCCCTTGGTTGGGGTACTCTGGGGCCCTTAGGTGGGTGGGATCAATGGTGGATGAGCCAGGTGTGGGGGCTGAGCTCGCAGGCATTGGGGTGGGGGCGCCCTGAGGCTGCTCCAATAGGGGAGCGCTCTCAGAAAACCCGTCGGCAAAGTGAATGGATGGGTCCACATTTAATGGATATGTGAAAATGGATGGAGAGTTGACTCCATCATTGAGAGTGAGGCGGTTCACTGCGGATATGATCCACCACCGCTGTGTGGGGTTGAGCGACTAGATGACCCATTCAGCAATCATTGGGATAATTATTTGGGCGGTGGCGCGCTTTGCCAGATCAATCGGTGGAATTTTGAATAAGAAAAAAGCAGGTGGAGTCTGTGACAAGGCGTTTGGGGTAATCAACTTTATTTTGGTGCAAAGTGCAAGGAGAATAGAGAATGAACTGACAACTGCCCATCAACATAGCAGTTGCCTTAAGTATTGGGTGGTTGGGGATTGGCGATGGGGTTTGGTTGGCTGGTGGGTGAGGGAGTGGATGGATGGTTTTCAAAATCTTGGCAAAAATCAAAAAACTTTTGCTGATTTTCCAGAATTTTTGGGGCCAGACCAGGTCAATGGTACCGATCTGGGCCTTGACCATTCAAGTCAGGCAGCTCAAGCAGTTTGGATTTCCCAGATTTGTCCTTGGGGGCTGTGGCCTTGGTGCTCAGTTGTCCGCAACCTGGTCCAAACTCTTGATTTGATTGTCTATGCAATCTAAGCTTCTTGGATCCATTCTGAGGGTGGGGGCAACTGGTCCAAGTCACTGGTGGCCTGGTTCAAAACCCAAATTGAGTTCTAATCTGATTCGCAGACACAGCCAGTCTGGACTAGCTCCATTAGCCCAGAATCTGTAGGCCAGGCTCTGATACTTGCGCTGGCAGTTTCTTCAAAAATTTAGTAAATTTTCCCTGGTAAGTGGGGGGTCCCAGGGACCCGCCCAAGGCCCCTGGCCTGCATGATCTCCTGGCAGGTCCCCTCTATTAATTTTATCAGGGTGGGGGAGGGGGGAGGGGAGAGATTTGGATATCTTTAGGTGGAAGGGCAGTTACCCAGCGCTCATCAACCACGTGCACCAGGTCACTCTACTGCAACAGGGGTGTCAGACATTCTCCTTCTCAACTTTTGAAAAAGAATGTTGGAGGTAAGAATGCCCCTGAATCTGTTACCATAATTGGCTCATCACCTGTTCAATCTCTGAGCAATATTGTGGTTATCAATGATATGAGTATTAACGGCGAAAAAAACCTTGGCAGATTCTCAGTGGAACCCTACCTATTGGGAAAATATGATTTATAACCAAAATCGGCTTAATAAGGTAAGAACTGATAATAGGATTGCCCTGACTTCTTGGCTGAATTTGAGGTGTTCATTATCGCATGGGTCTGTTCTTCCCCAAGGTGAGAAGAATTTACTTGTTGATGATTGGGTGCAAATTAATAAATCATTACAACACAGGTCTGTTCTCCGCCAAGGTGAAAAGATTTTACCCGCTGGTGATTGGATACAATTTATCAAATCATTACCACACGGGTCAGTTTTACCACAAAATATTTATCCTCAATCTGATAGGCCAAAAGCCTATATTTCCTAATTTGGATGACTCAGCTTTATAATACTTTAGCCCCAAATTCCCATGGCCCCAGGATTTGAAGTAGTTTATATATGAAATACTAGTATTGAATAGGGAGCTCTTTTGTCTTGCCCCTCATAATCAATAAAAAAACATAAAAAAATTTAACAAAGCGTTTATTACTTTTACTAAAAATTAATTTTCTTATTTTGATAAAATATTTGTGTCATCCGTCGGTGGATCCCACAAGGGGGTCCACTTGGGCCTTTGGCCCCCTTTTGGTCTGAAAGGGATGCTGCTCCCTATCCAGTTGTAGGAGCTGGTCCCCAAGACTTACAGTCCGCAGTTCATCTTAATGGACAACGGAATTAATTTTACTTTGAATATCCTGCTCAAGTTGAATGAACTGAAGGCAATCCACAGGGTCTTAACTACACCCTACCATCTGGAATCCAATAGATTCGTGGAATGGATCAACGGAACATTGATAAACATACTCTGCAAGCTTGTGAAAGATTGACCCTCTGAATGGAGTAACCTCTTACCCACAGCTGTCTTTGTGTATAATATTTGCTACCATTTGGCCACTGGAAAGAGTCCTTTTCAACTGCTTTATGGTAGACATCCGATTTTACCTGCCCTTCTTTACTCTTATGTGGAGGATACTGGAAGCATGGAACTGCAGCGTTATTTGACCATTTTAAAGGAGGCACTGATCAAACTAAAAATGGAAGTATACTCTACCGGTTTGGATAGGAAGGAGAATGATCAGGTGGCTGACCAGAGTAGATGTAGCAGACTCCCACAGTTTGCTATAGGAGATCATGTCTTGCTTCACGACCAACTTGGATTTGGACGGAAAAACAAGCTCGCCAACATTTCTATTGGGCCATTTGAAATTATTGACAAAACTGGTTAGATGCCTACACCATTAAGGAACCTGCATGTGGTCAGATTATCAACCAAGTTTACGCAAAGTTCCTTAAAGCATACAAGCAATAGGAGCTTAGCTTCCAGTCAAGGGGGGGAATTTGAGAAAATGATATGACTGGATGATAATCTATACATTCCAGAGGATCATAAATTAGAGTTGAGGCGAGCCTCAAGATTGAGCAGAAAATATTGATGTGAAACAAATTGGTTGTAGCATTAATAGCTCAGCAAATTGAAGGAGTTCTGCTGAAACCTCAAGATAGACAAAAACTCCTAAAATGGAATAAATAGGAGATTACTAATCAGATGGTGGAATTGACCTAGAATACTGAGATGAGAGTTGAGTGGAAAAATGAGAGGAGGTTTTTAGTGTTCCATAGATAAATTCTGCATTTTATTTATTACTATAAAAATTTTGATCAGGCAATTGCTCCATATCTTAATTATTAGCTTTATTGTGTATTGGCAATCTGCATATTGGCCGTTCCATTACTCAGTGGCTAGTACCCTGTGCAAACCAGCTCAAGGGATTTAACCCATATTGCCAAAAAGTTAACAGGAACCTTTATGATCCTGTGCAACAAGTGGAACTGACGTGGTAGGAGTAAGACTTAAATTAATGGTATGTAGATCAGTTTACTGATCATAATTTGCATCAGCTTCCACCTGGGTCATTTGGTTTGGTGTTAAAGTAAGATTATCTGAATCCAACGTTACAATCAGATTGTCTTCAAATTTAGAAAAATTTGATTCTTCAACTGGTACTTTGTCACTCTTCAGGGTGCCCTGAGGGTAAGGAGATACCACTACAGCCCCAGAGGAACCTTTTTCTGGACTTTTATTCCCTGAAGAAATAGGGCCAGATGTCTTCAATTAAGGTAACTAGCTTGAGGGGGACCTTATAAGTCCCGGTGAACGTCCTCTGGGCGTCAATTGGGCCATCTTTCCATTCCTGAGCAAGAAAGTACCGAAGAGGATGGCCATACCCCTCATTACTCAATGCAATCTCACTCACGTGGTAGATGAGCGCTGGATAATAGCCCTTCCACTTCAGATCCCGCTTCTGGTACCTGCACTCTCCTAGCGGAACTGTTATGATGAATCAGTGAAATCTGCACCAATATCCCCAAAATGGAATTGATCGCAACTAATTTGAGTGGCAATCAGCCCAATACTCAGATATCAAATGGTCAAAAAGGTATGAAGACCAAGCTATCAGCCAGAATGCCCAATAGTTGAAATTCAGTTTACACAATGATCAAAAAAATTCCCCCCTCCCAAATCTGTCAGACATCACCCCCAATGGGCAGCTTCATGCCAGCAAATTGGGCATTGCGCCTGATGCAATGCCACTGACCACAACTCAGCCCACTGCTAAATTTTGTGATGTTGGTCCCCAGGGGACTAACCCACCCATTCCCAAATAGTTCATCGCTTAGGTCAAATTGACTGCAACTTGCCTGCCACCAAATTTTGCGATGTCAGTCCTCAGGGAACTAACCTGCCCATTCCCAAATAGTTCACCGCCTATGTTAAACCGACTGCAACTCAGCCTGCTGCCAAATTTTGCAATGTTGGTTCCCAGGAAACTAACCCGCCCATTTCCCAAATAATTTGCCACTTAGGTCAAACTTGCA
Source organism: Massospora cicadina (assembly GCA_022478985.1). Lineage (NCBI taxonomy): Eukaryota > Fungi > Entomophthoromycota > Entomophthoromycetes > Entomophthorales > Entomophthoraceae > Massospora > Massospora cicadina. The sequence goes on from JAKSZP010014741.1 coordinate 22,543, forward strand.
GAACCCATTCCTAGCTTGTTTTCCCAAAAAATTGATGACTATTTAAACAGGTGCATTGCGCTGAAAAAATTGTTGGTCAATTCTCCTTCCTTAATTTTCCAATAAAAACAACTTCCCCTGAAATCCCATTTTTATCTGTTGAGAATTAATTTTAATTTATTGTGGGGAAGACCGACCAGGGGATGGACACTTCCAAAAGTAAACACAAAATAAAACGAAACTTAGTAACAGGGAAGGCACCCCAGAGAAGCGATGCTATCTCCTGTTGCCAGCGGGAACGCCACTATGGGGAGGAGGGGGAACGTGTAAAGGGGCCATAACCACAATTAGACACGTGTGGAGGAAGGGGTCCGAGTTGATGAACCAAACTGGGAACCAGGAGGAGACCAACTGATGGCGACGCGGTGGGAGGTACCCAAACATCCACGCTTGAAAGTGGTCCACCAATTGGGACTGGAATCTGTGGACAGCTTCTGGGAGAGTGGGGGTGGAGCCTATGATGGTATCCAAGACAATCGTGTGGATAGTCCACATGGCGATTGCAACCACCAGAGCACGAAGGGAGGGTGGAAGAGGGGAAACCATGGATAGAGCAAACATATCCTTAGACAGACTGAAGGGATGTGCCTGAACCTGGAAAAGCAGACGTTGAACCTCACGCCATATCGCTTTAGAGGTAGGGCACTTCTCCAGGCGGTGGAACAGCGTTCCATTCTGGCCACACATGACACAGGATGAGTGTAAAGCGTTAGAGCGCTCAGCTGTATGGTACACCCGCCTCAGGCAGCGCCACACATGGGAACGGATATGAGGCAGCAACAGGGGGTGGTGTGTGTATTTCCAAATAGTCTTCTGGTTCTCATGGGAATAAGGGATGTCCATCATGTCCAGGTAGTCCACCCTGGATAGGACATGGGGCCGTGTGTGGATCAAGCCATCTTGAATGGGTAGCCCCTGTACCTCCTGTGTGAACTGAGGAGAGGGGCGGCCTCTCTGGGCTGTGTGTCCACAAATATGGATTCTCCACTCAGCGCTCCGCATGAAGAGGAGGATTCATTTGAAGTGGGGTTTAGTACCGTGAGTACCTGTGGCCGATGGGTGGGAAGCCAGATATTTCATCAAGGAGTGAGGGTATGACAGATTGGTAAGGCCCAGGGCGCGGGAGAAGTTGGAGTGGGCCGCGCGGGACCAGTGTTGGTAGGGGAGCGTAGGGGAAGTGACGGCTGCAATCCAGGTGCCCAGGATCTTGGCAGCATGAGCTTTAAAGTTGAGCAGGCCCATGCTACCATAACAACGAGGGCCAAACATGACCTCAAGCTGCACTGGCGGTGGGCGGCCTAACCAGATCCACCCTTGTAGAAGGGAATACATAGATTGAAAAAATATGAGGAGAAGGCGATGGTGTGGGCTCCAAACCATACTTTGGATAGGAGCATATAGTTGGCTAAAACAACCCTGCCAGTAAGGGAAGTAGGTTGGGCTCTGAGGGAGGCAATGCGCTTCATCACGTTGTTTAGAATATGACTTTCCATTACTGTTAAGGCATACCCGCCTGCCTCCCCCACATGCCCAGATGGCGGACAGGCCCTATGGTAGGGCGTGGCACGAAGGGGAGCACAAGTGGGGTGGTGTGGGGTGAGCAGGGAAGGCGAGCACGTGTGCGAGCAGATGGGTCAGGCTGGGCACTGGTCGCTGGGGCTCAGCAGGTTGATATTGACCAAGGAGGATGATTTCAGTTTTGGAGGCATTCAGTGCAGCATTACTTACCCGGAATATTCCTGGATGAGAGCTTCAAGCGCGCGTGCATCTTGATTATTAGACACCCCAACCACATAATCATCTGCAAATGCCATCATCTTGACTGAGGCTTGGCCTGGTGCATGGACCCCAGTGAGGCGGGCATTCACATTTTGAAGTTGTGGGTCAAGGCTGAAGTTATATAAGAGTGGGCTAAGGGGGTCCCCTTGGCGTAGGCCCCTTTGAGGGTGGACTACGTCCGTGAGGAAGCCAGGGCCACGCACTGCCATAGTTGCAGATTCCATAAGCATCATCACCCAGCTGATGAAGCGAGGGGGTAAGCGGAATTGATGGAGGCAGGCCCTGAGGTATTCCCAGTTGACTCTATCATAGGCCTTCTATTGGTCCAAGAATACTAGTGCCCCAGAGGCTGTGGACTAGCATGCATTAGCCACAGAGTGCACATTGTCCCAAATTGATCTTCTGGGTATGAAACCGAATTGTTCTGAGGAGATGGTGGCAGAGGCTACAATCCCTAGACGGTTAGCCAAGATTTTGGTTAAAATTTTTGTATCCATGTTAGTTAAAGAAATGGGGTGCCAGTTGGCTAGGTCTAACTCACCCCCTTTCTTGAAGAGTGTGATGGTGAAGGCCTCTTGCCCTCCTGGTAAAAGACGCGTATCCAGAAGGCTCTGATTAAGGGAGGCAAGCAGCAGTGGGGATAGATATATGAAGTACTTCTTATAGAACTCATATGGAATGCCATCTGGGCCTGGGAATTTCCAATTTGGTACACCGCGGACGGCGGACCAGAGTTCATCCAGAGTAATCAAATTCATTAACTGTGGGTATCAGGAAATGGTGCGGATGTGTGTGCTATTGAGAAATTTCGCCATTTCAGCCGGCTAATTTGGATCAGATCAGTACAACTTGGAGTAATATTTTTGTATTTCGATCACCACTTTGGCTGGCATATCTGCGATGGAATCATCCAACCTCCACACCTGTGTGCAGACCACGCTCTGGCGCGGTGCAAAGAATTTTTTAAAAAAATAAGCGGAGCATGTGCCACCCTCTGTAATGTGTTTGTCCCTGTACTGCACACAAACCCGATGTTTGTGTTGCCTTTCAAGCGCGTTGAGGTGGGCAGCTGCTTCTGCCCACTTCCGGCCCCAAGCAGGGCTGTAGCCCATGGCTGGGATGTTGGACTCCAGGTTTCAACTCTGCCAGAGCGCGCGAAATGAAAGCTGATGTAGCTCATGAGCGTCAGGAGGAGAGGTGGCGAGCGTGGCAGATGGTTTCCACTTTGAAGGCTGACCATGTGGAAATTGGGTCCGTGAAAAAAGTGTAATAAACTCTTTTGCCAAAGTCACTGATTCCATCCATGTGGAAAATCCTGGCGACGTGAGTTCAGGTGGGCGGAGTTTGCACCAATGCGGAGCCCTAGCCACTGTGACAGGTAAGTGATAGGTTATCAAGATCAGCTGGTGATTGGAGAAATCAATTTTTGATGTGTGGAAGTGGGAAATATGGGATCAAAATTTCACTGGCACAAGGATAAGGTCAATGTGGGACATGGACCTTAATTGGTTATTGTGGATGTGGGGGCGCATCATGTTCTCGAGCAGCGGAGCTTGCCATGGCAGCACATCCATTAACCCAAGGGTGGCCTTTAGAACGCGAAGTTCTACATGACCCTGGGGGCGTGGGATGAGTAAGGCCAGCAGTCAATGGATGTGTTTAACCAACAGTTCATGTCACCAACTACAAAAGGGTCAGGGGTTAATGGAAGGGATTTGACTGACAAGAAAATTCCTGACGCTCTCATGCACAGGTTGGGGCATAAATGTTGATGATAGCATGTTCCATGTCAGCCCATAAAAATGTGACAACAAGGACATGGCCATTCAGGAAGGATTCAGATGATAAAAAATTAAAAAATTGTTTTTCTGAACAAGCACCCCACAGTGCTCAGACTGGAAGGTATGGGAAGGGAGGATCTTGGTTTCCAAGCGTCCTCAGAACCTCATGGACAGTGGGACTCCTGGATGGCCAGGATGTTCACAGGTAACTTTTTTTGTAAAAACTCAGTTTCCTAGCCCAGGACGGTGAGGCCTTGAGTCTGGCAATTTTCAACGTCCCTAAAGTGAAGGCTTCCCCCATTGCACCTTAGTGCAAGGGGTGGGCACCTGCTCACCAACCTCCTCTGGATCCCCATGGGCCTTCACAGCAGCGTGGGTGTTTGCAGCAACGCTATCAGAAGATTTGTTAATTTTAGCAGACAGGTTTGCGTTGGCTTTTGCCTTCACTTTTGGTTTCCCTGCTGTTGAACAAATTTTTTGCGGTGCATATTAAATTGGTGCACCATCATTCAGGTCAAGAAAAATTTTCAGGTAGGTTGGAGACCAAATTGGTTCCAATTGGGGTTTGGTTGCAAAGGTTGGGTGAGATCGAGTCACCCATCGGATCCTCAGATTGGGCGGCCCAATCAGCTTGGGCATCCCAATCTGATTGGTTGAGGGATTCCCAAGTTGCTTCTGCTGCAAAGGTTTCAATGTCCTCCTGGCATTGGGAGTGTGGGATAGCAGAGGCGACCTTGGCTTCTTCCTTGGCCATGGCCCTGCGGGCCTGTTTGGCCTTCTTTCGCTCTTGAGGGGAGACAGGCTTTACTAGTAAGTAGCAGCCTTGTGCTCCCCACGGGAAGGCCTCTTTGGTACTGTTGGTTGGTTCATAGTGAGCCTCCCCATTGGTCATGGCCACCGAGGGTGCTCTTATAATGTGATGCCCTCCTTGGTGGGGCATGCATGTACCTTATGGCCAAACGCGTCACAGTGGGTGCAGATGGGGGGTGCACTGTCTACGATTACCTGGAAAGGGTGGGTGGTATGCCCTTCGATATTAATAAAAGTGGAGTGCAGGATCTGGGTTAGGTCCTTCACAATCTCCTTGGTTGAGGTCAGAACTGCAATGGCTTTGCTGGTGCACAGGTGTGCATTAGCGTAAAGCGTTGCATCTTGAAGGATTGTATTTCTCTGTATATGGTTAGACCAGCTTTCAGATGCTGCTCCAGAATGGCACGTTCTACCATAGTAGGCAAAAAGTCAAATGTGAGGAAAATTTGGTTAGATTTTGTCCATCTGGTGCGCTTGGTTTTAACAACCCGCTGCCCTTTGGGGAGGTCGATCACAAATTGCACTGCAGCAGCTTCATCTGCTGCCTCCTTGTTTTTGAAACCAAGATCCAGCCAACCGCATGACAATGAGTGAGGTGTGACATGCACCGCAGTCAGAAAGTGAGTGTGCACATCCCCACAAAATTTTTCCCACAATGCTGTTTGTTGAATATCCAGGAACACCCAGACTCTGTATTCCACCAACAAGAGTGGTTGAGAGTGCGGCGTGTTGATGTACTGGTTACATCGCGCCTGCCAAGTGAGGATTTCTGGGAAAATAGTAACCGCCAGTTTTTTATTTTTATCTAATCCGCCAGTTTCTCCAGGGCGTTTGTGAACGTTGAAAGTCGCGGGCCTACCACCTGTGCCTTTTACCTTACTTGCCCAACTGCTCCCTGACATGGGCGCAAACTAATCTCCTCTGTGAGATTATTAAACTAAATTCAGACTTGAATTGAATAAGTTGCAAAAGTGATTGCAACGAGAGAGAAAAGTTTTTCTGTTGATAATTAAGCTCTCTTCCAGTTCCATATTTGTCATACTACAGCAGTGCCTCTGGCATTCTGGTTTGCCACTTGGATGCTCTAGCATCTGGGCTGGCAGGCCAGTCTAATTCTTACTTGCTGTTTGCCTGACATAATTGACCAACCATCAATCTCTACCATTTCCGCCTTTCTCATAGATATTGGCGCAGCAATGGTCTCTTCTTTCCAACTGAATCACGTCGTAAAGAAGATTATCCCTGCCCACATTAGTCCCATCCCACTCAAAACTCCAAACCCATACCCCATAGTTGTCACGGCTATCTTGCTCATGTCAGTAGGGTCTGACATCTCAACTTGCAATGAGTTTGTTCCCCAAAGCCCAGTAGTTTCCCAGCTGTCACCCTTCAAAGGTGCAATTCCCATGGAACCAGAACTGATCATCATCAAAAATGGTGAAGAGGCTATCCTGGCATCCCAGAAATCGTGACATTCCATCCAATATCTCGTGGCTTGGAAAGGATATCTGGCCTATGAGAACAGTTGGGGCAAGGCGCACGATTGCGCGAATTTCATGAACCTGGTTGAAGCGTTCCACATATCCCACCCTGAGATTCTCCAATTCCCCCAAAGCCCAGTAGTTTACCAGCTGTCACCCTTCAAAGATGCAATTACAATGGAACTGGAACTGATCATCATCAAAATTGGGGAAGAGGCCGAGGAAGAGGCTATCCTGGTATCTTAGAAATCGTGACATTCCGTCCAATATCTCATGACCTGGAAAGGGTATCTGGCTTATGAGAAAAGTTGGGACAAGGCGCGCAATTGCGCGAATTGTATGAACCTGGTCAAAGTGTTCCACATATCCCACCCCAAGATTCTCTGTTTTCCCCAAAAATATGCATCAGTAATGCGATCAAGTTACCCAAGGCGCACAAGAATGTGGCTCCCATACAGTTTCCCAATGATGAGGCTATTCTCTTTGGAAGAGGAAAGGGTAATGTAAGTCCCGGTGAACATCCTCTAAGCGTTGATCAGGCCATCTTTAAGTTCCTGAGCAAGAAGTTACCAAAGAGGATGGCCATACCCCTCGTTACTCAGGGCGATCTTTCTCACATGGTAGATGAGCGCTGGATAATAGCCCTTCTGCTTTGGATTCCGCTTCCAGTACTTGCACTCTCCTTGGTGGAACTGTTATGAGGAATCAGTGAAATCTGTGCTGAGATCACCAAAATGGAATCAATTGCAACTAATTCAAGTGGCAATCAGCCCGATAGTCAGATTTACAAAATGGTCAAAAAGTTATGAAGACTGAGCTATCAATTGGAATGCCCAATGGTTGCAATTTGGTTTACACGATGATCAAAAAAAATTCCCCCCTCCCAAATCTGTCCGGCATCACCCCTCTGGGCAGCTTCCTGCTGGAAAATCAGGCGTTGCGCCTGATGCAATGCCACTGACCGCAACTCAGCCCACTGCTAAATTTTGTGATGTTGGTCCCCAGGGGACTAACCCACCCATTTTCAAATAGTTCACCGCTTAGGTCAAATTGACTGCAACTTGCCTGCCACCAAATTTTGTGATATCAGTCCCCAGGGAACTAACCCGCCCATTACCAAATAGTTCAAAGCTTAGGTCAAACCAACTGCAACTTGGCCCGGCTGCCAAATTTTGTGATTTCAGTTTCCAGGGAACTAACCCTCCCATTTCCCTAATAATTCGCCACTTAGGTCAAACTTGCAGAACCTGATCCCAGCTTCTTTTCCCCCAAAATCGATGACTATTTAATCAGGTGCATTGCACTGAGAAAATCTTGGTCAATTCTCCTTTCCTAAATTTTCCAATAAAAACAACTTCCCCTGAAATCCCATTTTTATCTGTTGAGAATTAAGCTATCTTCCAGTTCCATATTCGTCGTACCAGCAGCAGTGCCTCTGGCATTCTGGTTTGCCACTTGGATGCTCTGGCATCCAGGATGGCAGGCTAGTCTAATTCTTATTTGTTGTTCTCCTAACAGACCTTCTGAATGAGAGGATGACATGGCTGCCACCGAGTATATGGTTGCATGGATGAGGTTTCTTCTAATTAAATATGCAGAAAAATGCTGCATCCATAAATATTAAAAGAGGATCTTATGAGTCATTACTGGCTGCAGTTGTGTTCAAGCCTGCTTTAAAGGATGACACTGCAATGCCAGTAGAGATCTTAACTGAGGGACCAATGCTGTGAAGTATTTATGAGTGGGGTCAGATCAGAGACACCCTAGTAGATAATGGAGAGGTGAAAGAGGCGGGATGCTCTAAACTCAGGTGCTTTTACTGCAGCAGATACTAGATTCAATAAGGGAGTATGATTTCTTATTTTGTTCACAGAGCGTAGCACATCTTTGACCCAGAGGCGAGCCTCTCCTTCCAAGGCGTCTAAGAGAGCCACACTTCTTTGTGCACCAGTAGGAGTAAAAGTTTAAGAATCCCCAGCTGCAAAGCGCACATGAAATTCCTCCAAGGCATCAAGCACCTGTTCTGCAACTTCTGGTGAGGGAACTGGTGGAATCTTCACTGTCACCACACCCACTGATGATGCAGCCTGATTTCTTATTGCTTTAAGGTCATCGCTTTGTGAAAGGATAAGTTGTTTGCATGACCTGCAGAGTGAAACAAGTGACCAATAATAGAAGAACAGTTACAGAGGGAATGTAGGTTCATTGTGAACATATAAGCAACTGCTTCGCCTGATCCCAGGAGGAGGGCAGAAAGTTCTGAGGTTATGTTCAGTCCATTATGTCATGGATTCTGCTAATTAAAGTAAGACTGGTCTTACAATCTGGGTTTGTAACAACACAGTGAAATGCCCAGAATGCCAGTGGCATAGCAGCCCTAATGACTTGGAGGAGGGACACCATATGGTTCCTGTGAGGGTAGTTAAAAGTTAATTAATGTGCCAAAGGCCCAATATCGAATCAGATAGCTACAATGGGGGCAACTGCGGGTCTTGTTGGGGAATCCCCCAAGCGTGGGAGAGGCATGGATGATGACTAATCCTCCTAGGTTTGTAGTTGCTGGCCTTTGGTTTCAATCCCATAGTTTCAGGTTCAGTTATATATAAAATTCCTTAGATTCTTTGAAGGTTGTTGAGCCATGAAAATAAGGATCAGGTTTTCAAATAAAATCAATCTGGCTCAATAAAATACTGGGTGAGCTTAGACATTGTCTTGCGGTTGTTAGGGTGCTTTGAGTTGCTGTGCGGGGTCAGAAAAGTCATTAAAATAGCAGAATAATTTATTAGTTTAAGTTGAGGTTGATTACCCTGGGGAGTAATACTTTGAATGATTTGGCACCTGGGCAATACCTCCAGATTGCAAGAATAGGTGATCATCACCCATGAATGACTTATCAAGTTTGGTGGAGTTGGAGATCTCATCTCATCCAAATTGCACCAAACTAGTGGTGGGATGGTGAGGTGAGTTAGGAGGAAAACGTTGGCCATCCTGAGTGAGGGGTTGTAAGACTTTTGGTTGGCCGAATTGCACTGAGCCAGTGGAGGGTCGGCAAACTGGATCTGGTAAATTGGGGACCCTTTTTGGATGTCAGATTGGAGAAGCAGGTTAGGAGCATAACCTCAGATGACCTTGGCTAGTGTACGGTGAGCCACTGGATCAATGTATTGGAGTTCCCACTCAACAATAATTTGTCCCAGAATGCTGATTGTGGCATGTTTAGTTGGGTTCAAAGAGAAAATTTCGGTAAGATTCTAAGCTGGCAGAGTCCATGGAGAGGGTGGGTAACTGAAAGTCTTATTAAACTGAAAATAAAGAATGAACGACAACTTATAATAGTAAGCATGGTTTTCTTTTATACTTAGTGGAAGGGTAAGGAATTGGGGGGATGGCTTGAACTGGGCTGGCTGAAATGTTTGTGAATTCAGCCTGAGTTTGAGGGGTGTCAGAAAATTGACTATGGGCTCTACTAGTTGTCAGGCCAACCAGTATGAAGACTGGTCAGCCCTTGCCATTTTTACCTTAGGCGACAGGGCCAGCAGTGCCAGCTGACCCATTGGTGTGTCACCCGCGCCATTTGGCAATCTCCCATCCTAATCCCTAAACAGCAAAATAAAATAAACTTATAACAAAAGGTAGATTGGGCAAAGGGAGATATTTATTGAAAGGGAAGCGCCAGGTATTTATACTATTTACAACAGGTCTACTGCGCCCACCGCCAACCTATCAGCTCTTCTGCTGGTTCTTTCAGCCAACCACTCTTCTTATTCTTCCACTGCACTATTCTCATCCCTGGCGTCAACCCTCTCGCCTTGACCTTCCTGATGTCTGAATTAGTTTTGGCTCATCCTTGGCCTTAAGTCGCTGGTGAGCCATACAAAAGATTAATCTAAATAAACGTCAAATTTGAATTTTACCTTTGAGTTGATTATAATGTGCCAGAAACAGCTTTGGTCACTTGCTTTGACTCAGAATATCTCAGCATCTTGCCGACATCTTGTCTCAATTTATCTCATTAGTTTGATTAGGAATTACCTTATTCAGGCAATAAATGCTATAATAAATGAGGCACCAGAAACAACCTTTTGCCGCCTTTTCTCATAATTGTCATATCTGCCAACATTGAAAAGTAATTCTTTTGGATCATCTTTGGCTTATTAGTCACTGGTGATCAATATACCAATTCAGGCCAGCAATTGGTTCCACTCAATCCTTCTTCCAAAATTAGTGGAATATTTGGATTCAGCTCAACCCAATTTGGTGAGCAACTACCTAGCAATCACATAAAATACCACATAATTCAGCAAATGAGCCATTCTGTCAGGATTGGCCATTTCATCCCAAATAACTACTAATTATTGGAGGATTCCATCTGGTTAAAATTCTGAAAGGAGGAAATTAGATAGCTTACATATAGGCTATAAAAGCTCTGACACAATAAGTTTTTGGATCAGCGGCGGAGATACTCTCACCAATTCAAACTTGAACAGATTTGCTTGGTTTGTATGCTCAGCATAAGTAGTTTTTGGTGAAGTTGATTTTGACAATCAATTTAAATTTAGATTAAAATTTTTCGGGATTGAATTCTTGAATCATATTGGCACCCTAGGACCCAGAATCTAGTATTTTGTGGCCCAAACTGGTTTTTTTGCCTTGGTAGCGCCTTCCATAGTTTTGAGGTCAAATTTCCAGCCTATAAGGGGCAGGGGATAACAGGATGAGGACCAGATGAGGTTGGGTGTCGTGCTGGTAGCCTCTGTCCAGAGCTACCTCCCAACAGACCTTTTTGGTCTTATTCATAAAGGAAGCACAAAAAGGGGTAAAGCAGGTGGATTTTATGGGTCTAAATCAGTTATCCAACACTCATCAACAACATGGACCACTTCCCCCAGTTGAATCAAGGGCTTCACAGATACCTTGGGTCCCCTCTTTCCTCTTCAAGAGAACTTCCCATTATCCAACATGTGATGTTGGGTTTCCAGACTTACAACCTCATATCTAATGATTTTCTGGACCTTTTTAACCAATTTTCTCCAGATTTTCTTCCATTTTTTGCACTGTTAACTTCATACATGACAGGTAAAGCTAGAACCCATTTTTAGTCAATGATCTTAGAGAGGTCACTTATGTATATCAAGGGTTCTTGCCTAACTTCATGTGACTTCATTGGCTTAGCTTTAGAAGGATGGTCTACCCCAGGTAAAATGCCACTATCTGTGACATAAAAAGTTTTGAATTGGGTTTAAACTATTTAAGTGAATTTTAAGGGTTAACTATTCATTGTGACGGATGGGGGTCCCTGAACACTGCCACAAAGCAGTTAGTCAAGAGGGCCCAGGTAAGTGCCCACAAGCAGGATAATCCTGCCATGGAAATATCCCTAATCTGACTATGTGGAAAGCACTTTACTATGAAATTTTGGGCCACAGTCAGAACTATGCTGGCGCCAAGTAAGAGGGTCCGTCCTCCAGAAAGCGCATATAAAGACTTAATAGTCTTGTCAAAGTCCAAGCTGTGATCCATGTTCAGTTTCCCTTATAAACTTAATGAGATGATTTTCTGATCTAAAAATTTATTTGGAATTTATTAAGTTTTAATTTTAAATTATAGAAGACAAAACTGCTTTACACAACTTTGTCAGTTCAAATTTATACTAAGCTTAGGGGGAAGAGTGGGTCTTGTTCTCCATGGAATCTGCAGGCAACTTCTTGATGACAGGCATAACTTGAAGATCTAGACCCTCAATTTCCTTTTCAAGACCCATTCCAGAACTAGGATTGGCTACCTTCACAGTTGCAGAAACTTTTCCGCATTTATTATTTCACTTCAAATTATTCTCAAAGCCCAAAGTTTTTCTGAAATCCATATCTCTAAATTTTAAATTAGTAAAAGGGTTTTGGCAGCCTCTGATTTTCCCAATAGCCATTTCCAAGAGGCTTGTCCAGCCTCAACTAAAGTGGCGGCATCTGGTTGTCCAGAGACAATTTATGCAGATTTTTCATCCTCATCGCCCTTTTTAGTAATATTGTGGCTGGTGGCATCTAGTTGGCCAGAGCGCCATTTACAAGGATTTTCATTATTGTCAACACATTTGGGGACATCGGACTCAGCCACATCTGGTTGGCCAGAGCTTCGTTTTTGAGGATCTACTCCCTCGTCACTGTATTTGTTAATATTGTATATGGCAGCATCTGGTTGGCCAGAGCGCCATTTATGAGAGTTTCCTTCCTCATCAACCTCATGATATTTATTTAAATTAGATTTTGAGGCTTCTTATTCGTCAGATTGCCATTTACAAAAATTTTAATGATTGTGCCCATCTCCCTTGGCCTCAATCTTTGCACTAGGGAATATTAGGGTAATGTTTGTGGTCAGGCAACGCCTTGACCGTTACATCACCCCACCACCAGATGAGAGCCTTCTCCAACTCCAGAACTCCTCTACCTTCTGTTAGCAGTTGCTGCATTGATGACAGTTTTCCAGTTGGACTCTTTCACTGGGTTAACTCAAACACTTCACCAGATACCAACGCTTCTTTTGTGAAATCTTTGTGTCCAGGATTTCCTCCACCTCATACTCATCTTCTCCCAGGTTTCCCAAGTGGACAGGCTTTAGCTTCTCTGGAAGAGGGCCTTCAAACTTCTTCAGTTGTGAAACGTGCAGTACCAGATGCACATGAGATCCCTTGGGAAACTCCAGTTTGCAAGTTACTTTGTTCACTTGGTGGATGACCTTGAATGGGCTCAGGGCGACTGGTCCAAATTTCCTGCAGATAGCTGGAACCAATTAGTTTTTTGCATTAATAATCACCAGGTCTCCTTCCTTTAGCACCAGGGCCTTGGATCAGTGAGTGTCGGCCTTCTTCTTATGCATCTCTATCACTTTCATTAGATTTGCACATATATTTTTAAGTTTACCCTCATCTAAATGCCAGGTGTTCGCCACTGGGGTTTGACCTCTGGGTGGTTTTCCACCATCCTTGGGTGGAACCCATAGTTTGCCATGAAGGGTGACATTTCTGTTGATGAGTGTGCTAAATTATTATAAGAAAATTGGGCTAGTTTCAGCCAGTCCATCCAGCGTTCCTGTTGGGGGGTCATGTAGCATCGCAGATACTGCTTGAGAACTTGATTAACTCATTCTGTCTGGCCATCCAACTGATGGTGGTAGGCCGATGATCTGTATGGTTTGATCTGAAGATTTTCAAGTAGTTGTTGCCAGAATTGTGCAATAAATTATGGGCCTCTATCTGACACTATCTCCTCCGGGAGGCCATGGTGAGAAAATACCTCATAAGATCTCCGCCATGCCCTTTGCTGTAGTTTTGGAGGTACACAGAAAGAATTCCGCGTACTTGGTCATTCTGTCCACTACCACCATGACAGCATCTGTCACGAAATCAACCCTGGGCTCCACCAGTGTGCCAGGCCAACCAGTATGAAGACTGGTGGCCCTTTGCTGTTTTGCCTTCATTGGTGTACCAACAACTATAAGTCCTGCGTCCAACCTACCAACTAACCACCAATGGCTTCGCCTTTAGCCCCAGGCGTCCTCAGCGTGTGCCCAAGCAAGTCCTGCCCCCTTCCTGGGTGGCTCAGGCACTTCCGCGCTGCCCCACCCTTGCAACCCTTCACCAACCCATCTGTGCATGCCCCGGCGAGTCCATCCCCCTTCTTGGGCAGCTATGGCACCTTCTGCGCTGCACCCCGCTAGGGTTGGCGGCTTGTCAGCTCATCCACTGGTAGCCAGCTGGCCAGGTTCCCGCTGGTTCCTCATAGAGAGGAGGCATGGGAGCTGGCAGCGCCAGCCACTCCAGGCGTGATCACCCGCGCCTATTGGGGATCTCCTATACCATCTTCCCCCACTCTAGTTGCACCAAGATACTTCAAACAAACAGGAAAGATGGCAAACGAGAGATGTTTATTTAGAGGGAATGAACGACTATTTATACTACTTTCAGGGCTACTGCGCCCAAGTACTCTTTGGCCAATCATCTGCCAGAAAACCCATTGGCCTCTTGATTCCAAACCTCTATCAGATTGTAAACTCTTCATTCATACTTCATAGTGATTCCCTCTTAGATCTGCTCATCTAATCAACAGCTATTAAATTAGTTCAATCCATCCTCAGCATAAGTCGCTGGTCAATTGTATATAAACTTGTAATTAAATAGGAATTTAATCATCCTTGTCATGAGTCGCTGGTGCTTTAAATTAGTTGGCAGAACCATTTTGGATAAGTTGTAACGGATTCATCAGCTTTCCGCTGGAAACTCTCACAACAATCTTTGGATGGCATTTCAGCAGTGAATGCAGCTCCCACCAAACCTAAACTCGATCAAATATATGACATTAAATAGTATCAAACTAGGTGATTAGCTGGCAATTATGCTCAGCTAACCAAAACCCCTAATTTGGATACTATCAGAAGAATTCATCTGGTTAAAATCCCAAAAGCATCATACCCTTCAATTTTAGAAAATCTATTATAAAATCCACAATTAGTAAAAATCACGACAATTCAGTGATCTGAAGTGGTTTTAGTTTCCCCAAAGGCTTCTTCCTGGCATTCTTGGATTGGGCGCAAGTTACATATTTTGAATGTAATTCCTCATGGTGCTTGGCATCCCCGGCCATAAGTAACTTCAGGCCAAGAGCTAAATTTTTTTCTCATTCCCTGGGTGCCCCACCAAGGGATGGTCATGGAATGCTCTTATCGCCTCCTCTTGAAGCTTGTGGCTGGGCAGCCATATGTGCTCTTTGTGGAGGATGAGGCCCTTCTTTTTACAGAAATTTTTATGATGTTCATTCTCCATCCCCTCCTCCAGATCCTTCCAGAGTGTGGCCCCATATTCTGAGCTTCGCTGGGTGTCCCAGTGCTTGTCCATCAGTTTGTGGGTGGCATTTTGGATGACAGTGAACACTTGGGGGCAACATATTTGCTGTGTTGTAGGCATCCAGCTCCTCCTTCAGGAAGGCCTTTCCCAGGTCCCTGCTTAGAAGATCTGTAATGAAGTTGCTCTCCCTGGCTTGTATACAATCTTGAAATCACACGGCGCCAGCTCAAGATGCCACCTGGCCTGGTGCTGGTTCATGCACTTTAAGCTCTTGTAAAATTCAAGAGCACAGTGGTCCGTTCTGATAGTAAAAGGGTGTCTGGCGTACAGTAGGTGATTCTGCCATTCCTTCAGAGATGATACAATCGCTAGAAGCTTCTTGTCATACACAGGGTAGTTCATATCAGCGGGCAGAATTTTTCTGCTAAAATAGCTTACAGGGTGGTCTACCCCTAACTTCCCCCTCCTGCAGCAGAACCGCCCCAATCACAAAGTTTGAGGCGTCAGTTTCCACTATAAAAGGGCGGTTGGCGTCAGGGTGTGCGACTACTGGTGCCTTCATGAGGCTCTCCTTGATGGATTGGAAAGCTTTCTCCTCATCTTCTCCCCAATGGAACGGCACCTGCCCTGTCAGACGTGTTAATGGTGCCACCATTTTGGAGAGGTCTTTTGCAAACCTTCTCAAGAAATTCAACACACACAGAAATCTTATAACGCCAGTTCTATCTTTAGGGCTGGCCACTTCCTCACTGCCTTCAACTTGTCAGAGCATATTGCTGTTCTCATTTGGAAGACTACGTTCCCCAAGAAGGAGACAGAGTCCTTGTATAATTCACATCTTAATGGTTTCAAGAGGAGGTTCGCCTTATTGAGGGACTCCAGAACGCTCAGCACATCGCCTTTGTGATCCTCTTTGGTCTTGGAGAACACGAGGATATCATCCATGTATGCTACACAACATTTCCCAATTAGGTTTCCCAAAGCGTTGTCTATGGTATGCTGGAATACTGCTGGGGCGTTCTTGAGGCTGAAGGGCATCACCTTTTATTCAAGCACCCCAAAATGGCACTTGAAGGCCGTATACTGTTGTTGCTCTGCAATCACAGGAACTAGGTTGAATGCATTGATCAGGTCCAGCTTGGTGAAAACCTGACTCCCTGATATCATCTGAGAGATGGTCTCATCAATGGAATAGAGTAGGGATTGGACTCAGTTATTGCATTCAACCGCTGGTAATCCACACATGGGCGGAGCTCGCCACTTGCTTTTGGGACCAAAAGAATGGGTGACACCACAGGAGACTTGTAGGGAACAATCATCCCACGCTCTAGCATCTCCTTAACATACACTTCTAGGGCAGCCTTCACCTTTAGGTTCAAGGGGTAGATGGGGCAACCCTTGGGAAACTCCGCATCCTTTTTGAACTTGAATGTAAAGGGGAAAGGCCCATTTGGGGAGTTAAAGGAGCTTTGTTCTTCTGAAACAGGTGGGTGTATGTTCAAAAATCTCCAGGAATGTCCACACCTGGCTCCTGCCCCAGTACTGCGTTCACCCCAGACTTCCCTCCACCAGTGGTGAAGAAGTTTAGTGCCACTGGAGGTTGGCCCTTGGGGTGCAGCATGACCAGGCGCTCCTCCAGTTTTAACTGAGGGAAGTACTTGTGCCATCACTGCATGCCCAGGATTATAGGGTATGGCAGATTTTTAATAGCACTAAATGTTTCTTGGAATGTGTGAGACCCCTGCTGCAGCAGCACCTGAGTTTTGACTTTCCAACTTCCCACCAATTTTGAGGTGTTTGCTAGTGTAACGATTCCCTTACAGTCCATATCCAGCTTCATTCTTTGCGCTAACCAGAAGTCTAGATAGTTGTCCTCTGCTCCGGTGTCTACTAGCGCCCAGAGTTGGTCTTCCCACTTCCGCTTTCTTCCCCAAAGCTGTAACAAATAGGGAACATAGAGATAAGACGAGGTATTTCCTTTATTGATAGTAGCAATGCGCATGGGAGTAGGTCGGAAGTTGTAGGTAGGACTGGGGTTGCCCTCTCTGGGGTTTTCAGAGGGGGTCACCTCATTGGCGGAGCTGCAGGGTGATCCTTTAGATGTCTCCTGTGAAGTGCTGGTGACCAGCTCAGACTCTGCTTGGCAGCCGTGAAACTTCCCATGTTGTGACACGGGATGGGATTTCACCTGAGCTTATGCCAGTTGCCCCTCCACCTAGGTTGTAACTGAAATTTCCTCATTGAGGGTGACTCCTAGGCGAGTGGCAGCCATGGCAGTGAGGATGTCAGGGAGGAGATTTGGCGGAACATCCTCACAATCTGGGTAGAATTGACTTTGGCCGCCTTGGCCAATGAGTGGTAGACACAAGCGTACTCTATGATGGACATCTTCCCTTGTGTGAGGTTTAGAAGGGCTGACTAAGTGTAAGTCCCGGAGAATGTCCTCTGGGTGTTGACCATGCCATTTTCACATTTCTGAGTAAGAAGGCACTGAAGAGGATGGCTGTACCCCTCATTACTCAGGGAAATCTCAATCACGTAGTAGATGAGCGCTGGGTAACAGCTCTCTCACTTCAGATCCTGTTTCCAGTACCCACACTAACCTCAGCAGAACTGTTACGAGGAATCAGTGAAATCTGTGTTGAGATTGCCAAAATAAAATTGATCATAACCAATTTGAGTGGCAATCCACCCGATGCTTAGATTTTAAATGGTCAAAAAGGTATTAAGACTGATCTATCAGCTGGAATGCCCGACGGTTGCAATTCAATTAACATGATGATCAGAAAAATCTCTCCCCTCCCAAATCCATCAGTCATCACCCCCGATGGGCGGCTTCCTGCTGACAAATTGGGTGTTGCGCCTGATGCAATGCCATTGACTGAACAAACAACCCAGTGACAAAGCACGGGTGGGTTGAGCATCCCAAACCAGTTTCCAACCAAATGGGCCCACCCCTATGTGGGGTGGCCTTGGGGGATTCCCGCCGCTCATCAGGATAAACGCCATCACACCAACCGTCAGAAACGTAGTTGAGCCTTGGTTCAGGCGTTCAAGGTCAAACCAACAGCAACTCGGCCTGCCACCAAATTTTGTGATGATAGTTCCCAAGGAACTAACCCGCCCATTCCCAAATAATTCGCCAGTTAGGTCAAATTTGAGTGACCCAATCTCAGCTTTGTTTTCCCCCAAATTGACTAGTATTTAATCAGTTGCATCACTTTATGAAAATTGTTGCTCAATTTTTCTTTTCTAAATTTCCATTAAAATTCTTCCTAAAAATTAGTTTTTACATGTCAAAAATTAAGCCGCCTTATCCACCAACGTTCTCATACCCCTCAGGGTTAACAGCCATATGCATCTGGTACTTTATTTTGTGCCTATATGAAATTCTGGCTCACCGGCAGATATTTGGTGGAACTCCTTTCCAGTTCCATATTCGTCATATCAGCAGCAGTGCCTCAGGAATTCTGGTTTGCTGTTCAGATGCTTGGGCATCTGGGCTGGCAGGCCAGTCTAATTCTTACTTGCTGTCCACCTGACATAATTGACCAACCATTTTTCTTAGCCATTTCCACATTTCTCACGTGTATAGGCGCAGCAATGGTCCCTTCTTTCCAACTGAGCCAGGTTGTAAAGAAGATTATCTCTGACCACATTAGACCAGCCACACTCGAGCCTCCAAAACCATACCCCATAGTTGCCGCAGCTATTTGCCCATTGGTTTCCCCAGATCCCACCACCATCTCTTCAGTATCGCTGGATTCATCCACAACTACAAAAAGGAGAACTATGCTTACTTCTTAGTTCCCATGAAGATTAGTGTTGGTTCTCATCACGTCTCTTTTGAGGCCCTGGTGAACACTGGAGCTGCGGGAATTCTTATGAGTGTTGAATTGGTGCAACAACTAAAACTGGAAATGGATGCAGGCTCCTCAGTGATGGTGGCCTCATCTGCTTATCAACCCTCATATGTCATTCGCCGACCAGTACCTTTTTCAATCCACCAGTTCATCTTCTGTGACAACTTTTTGGCTATGCTGGACTTGGTGTTTCCGGTGATCTTAGAGGTGGGGTGGTGGCGTTGACAACATGTGAAGATTCATTTAAAGTCTTATATGTTGTTTTTTACCAATGATCATTTGGGGGGAGAATTCCCTTTGATTGACACCCTCAAGGAAGTACAAGGAACTAGCTCCATCACTACCCTAGTTACTTCTATGGGCGTTCTGGCC
Organism: Massospora cicadina; assembly: GCA_022478985.1. Taxonomy (NCBI): domain Eukaryota; kingdom Fungi; phylum Entomophthoromycota; class Entomophthoromycetes; order Entomophthorales; family Entomophthoraceae; genus Massospora; species Massospora cicadina. The sequence continues at coordinate 41,501 of JAKSZP010014741.1, forward strand.
AATTTCCCCAAAAACTTAATGTGCTATTGGAGATTCTTTGATATGGAAAAGGCGGATCATCTTCCTAAACATACCAGGTACGATTGCAGGTTTTGAACAACTGTGAAGTTGGTGAACATCAACTGTCCGCTGTATCCCATACAGCTGAGGAAGAAGTTGCACTCAATACCTGGTTGGACGATATGTTGAAAAAGGTTGGCTGTTCAAGGAAACCTCACCCATCGCTTCCCCCATTGTCTTTGCCAAAAAAGCGGATGGTTCTCTCTGTCCCTTCATGGATTACAGCCATTTGTATAAAATAACAGTTACTGATCCCTACCCATTGCCTCTGGAGCAGACAATCAGTCAGGCAATTGCCAAATCCCATGTGTTCTCTAAGCTGGTTCTGGTTAACGCTCTCAACCAAATTCAGGTAATGGAAGGGCAGGAATGGTTAACAGTGATCCGGATGAAGCGCGGCATTTAGCAATTTTGGGTAATGCCTTTCAGGCTGAAGAATGCTCCCGCTACATTTCAATGGATGATCAATAATGTACTGGGTGACCTCTGGTTCATCTGTGCTGTTGCATACATTGATGATATTCTGATTCAATCCCTGACTCCTGAACAACATGCTATCAACTTGGAAGCGGTGGTGGTCGCCTTGCATAAGGCAGGGTTGTTCCTCAAACCATCCAAGTGTGAGTTTTATAAGGAGGAGGTCACTTTCCTCGGGACCTGGTCCTTAAAGATGGTGTTGCAATCCCTCCCAATAAGTTGGATGCTATCAGGGAATGGCCAACTCCGACTACCCAGAAACAACTACAGATTTTATTGGGAACCATCATTTTCTTAAAAAGTTCTCCCCCGCACTCTCTCAGCTCGCCGCCCCACTCCACCCACTCACAGGGAAAAATGTACCTTTTTGTTAGATGGACAAATGCCAACAGGCATTCGAATCAATTAGAGAGGTGTTTGTATCCCCTCCCATTTTAAAACACGTGATCTCACCAAGCCATATATTGTTGCATTAGACGCGTCATCAGTAACTGTCAGAGCAGTGTTGCTCCAGGAGCATGATGGTTTGGAACACCCAGTCGCCTACTTTTCCCAAAAGTTTAACTCCATGGAGCAGTCTTGGGCTATTTATGACAAGGAGTTGGCAGCTGTTGCATGGGCCTTAACTCATTGGAGGTACCGTTACAGGGTGCTTGACATGAATTAACAGTTCTCAAGAATCACCAGGCCCTGTTGTACTTTCATAAACCCCAAAAATTGGCACACCGGCAAGCCCAAACCTATTGGGACCTGTGCAGTTTCAATTTCAAATATGAATTCATAAAAGGGGCACTAAATTGTACTTCCCAATTTTCTCAGCCGCAGCCCCACCCACAGTTCCATGGACCCAGAGGAAGTGGACCTCGTTACTGTCATTCCTACTACCCAAATCTTGTCAATTGTTCCCCCTGTCATTTCTTCCATCTCTCTGACCTCAACGCTCCATTAGTTGCTCAGGTCTTAGCCAGTCAAATGGTCTGCCCTGAGGGCGTGGAGTTGATCGAGCAGTTATCTCACCAAAAGCATAAACACTCCCTATATTCACTGAAGGATGGTCTTATTTATTTTAGATCTCGCGTTTGGGTTCCCCCTTCTTTCCAAAATGAGGTATTTCGCGCCCATCATGACCCCCCATGGTCGGTCACCCTGGTTCTAAGAAATGCATCAATTTGATCAAATGGACCTACAATTGGGCAGGTTTGACAAAAGAAGTTCTGGGCTGGATCACCGATTGTGTTACTTGTGCCAGGGCCAAGTCAGATCACTCTGGAAAAAATGGCCTCCTGCACCCCTTACAGCAGGTGGTGGGTCCATGGACATTGGTGTCCATGGATTTTATTGTTGAGCTCACCTGTTCTAAGGGGTTCACAGCGGTGATGGTGGTGGTGGATCTTTTTAGAAAATTTTCCCTCTTTATCTCCTGCACTTCCACGATTATGTCTGAAGAAACTCCCATCTTATTGTACGCCATGTGTTTTTGATGTTTGGTCTCCCCCAGGAGATCATCAGTGACCATGGTTCCCAGTTCACCGCGCGGTTTTGGAGTGAACTCCTATCAATCCTGAAAATATCCCCCTGTCACTCCACGGCATATTATCCTCAGTCTGATGGCCAGACCAAGTGGGTCAATCAAGAACTTGAACAGTACCTGCGTTGCTATGCTACAGCTGCGCAGGATACTTGGGCCAATGATCTCCCCCTCACCCAATTCGCATACAATAATGGAACCCACGCGTCCACATGGTTTTCCCCTTACAAAGCAACGTTGGGTTATAATCTTTTTTTGGTCATACCGTGCTTGTGGCCAGAGGTTAAAGCTGCCGCGGACCATGTTGCTCATATTAGATCAACTCAAGGCTTAGTGTGGGAACACATCACCAAAGCTATAGATGATTACAAGTGGTTTGCAGATTGGAAGCATCTTCCAGGTCATGAGTTTATTAAGGGCTCTTATGTTATGATCGACACCTGTCAATTAAAAATCCAGGCCCCTTCCCACAAATTTGCCAGCAAACGTTTGGGACCCCATTTGGTGGAGGAGGTGTTGGGTGATGGGGCGTTCTGACTGAAACTCCCCACACATTGGAAGCATCATCCCATTTTCCATGTTTTCCAGCTGTTGCCCTTCAAGGGTGCAATTCCCATAGAACTGGAACCAATTATTGTTGATAATGAAGAGGAGGCTGAGGTAGAAGCTATCCTGGCATCTCAGAAATCCCATCATTCCATACAATATCTCGTGGCCTGGAAAGGGTATCTGGCCTATGAAAACAGTTGGGTCAAGGCGCGCAATTGTGCAAATTGCATGGACCTTGTTGACGCGTTCCATTTATCCCATCCTGAAGCTCCCTGTCCCCCCCCCCCCAAAAAAGTGGCGACTATTATGGCAATCAAATTACCCAAGGCGCACAAGAATGTGGCTCTTGTGCAGTTCCTTGGTGGTGGGGCCCTTCCCTTGGGAAAAGGAAAGGGTAATGTAAGTCCCAGGAACGTCCTCTGGATGTTGACCATACCATTTTCACGTTTCTGAGTAAGAAGGCACTGAAGAGGATGGCTGTACCCCTCATTACTCATGGCGATCTCGCTCACATAGTAGACAAGCGCTGAGTAACAGCTCTCCCACTTCAGATCCTGTTTCCAGTACTTACACTAACCTCAGCAGAACTGTTATGAGGAATCAGTGAAACCTGCATCAAGATCACCGAAATAAAATTGATTGTAACCAATTTGAGTGGCAATCACTTGATGCTCAGATTTTAAATGGTCAAAAAGGTATGAAGACTGATCTATCTGCTGGAATGCCCAACGGTTGCAATTTGATTAACATGATGATTGGAAAAATCTCTCCCCTCCCAAATCTGTCAGGCATCACCCCCAATGGGCAGCTTCCTGCTGAAAAATTGGGTGTTGCGCCTGATTCAATGCCATTGACCAAACAAATGGCCCAGCAACCAAGCACAGGCGGGTTGGGCGTCCCAAACCCGTTTCCAACCAAATGGGACCACCCCTATGTGGGGTGACCTTGGGGGATTCCTGCCACTCGTTGGGCTAAATGCCATCATGCCAACTGTCAGAAATGTAGTCGAGCATTGGTTCAGGCATTTGAGGTTAAACCAATAGTGACTCAGCCTGCCACCAAATTTTGTGATGATGGTTCCCAAGGAACTAACCCACTCATTCCCAAATAACTCGCTGTTTAGGTCAAATTTGAGGGACCTGATCCCAGTTTTGTTTTCCCCCAAATTGACTACTATTTAATCAGTCCATTGCACTAAGAAATTGTTGGTTTATTTTTCTTTTCTAAATTTCCAATAAAAATTCTTCCTAAAAATTAGTTTTTACATGGTAATAATTAAGCCGCCTTATCCGCCAACATTCTCATACCCCTTGGGGTTAACAGCCATGTGCATATGGTACTTTAATTTGTGCCTATATGAAATTCTGGCTCACCAGCAGATATTGGTGGAACTACTTTCTGGCTCCATATTTGTCATATCAGCAGCAGTGCCTCATGCATTCTGGTTTGCTGTTCAGATGCTTGAGCATCTGGGCTGGCAGGCCAGTCTAATTCTTACTTGTTGTCCACCTGACACTAAGCCATGTCTTGGGAGTCATTAGGCGTGGCTGCACTCTCAACCAACTGGAGACATTCATCCATGGTAGGAGGAAGCACCAACTGGGTTTCCAATAGCTCAGTAAACCAATCTGCTAGGTTTCTGAGCAGGGCGGTCACTATTTGAGCAATCTGGAGTGACACTGGGGCAGTTTCTCCTGAAGCAGTGGTCAGCCAGGCCTGGAGTCTTATATGAGAGAAGGTGGCATGTAGGGTGCTCAGCTCCTTGGGAGTTAGGGCCTGTCAGAATTCTGATGAGGGCTGCTTAGAATGAGAGTAGATTTGGACATGCCTGAGGGAGGGGAGGAAACAGGAAACTTCTCTTAAGAGGAACAGGAGAGAAAAGATGACCATCAGAAGCGTGGTTGGGTGCTCATACCATGCAGGCAAGGCGCATTCTGAAAGCTTATCCATCATATCCAAAAATAAAGACACCAAGTTAAAAGAGTTTTGTCTAATGTGATGGATGGGGTCCCTGAACATTGCCACAAAGCAGTTAGTCAAGAGGTCCCAGGTAAGTGCCCACAAGCAGGATAATTCTGCCATGGAAATATCCCTAATCCAACTATGTGGAAAGTATTTGACTAAGAAAGTTTGACCACAGTCAGAACTATGCTGGCGCCAAGTAAGAGGGTCTGTCCTCAAGAAAGCGCATATAAAGACTCAATAGCCTTTATCAAATTCCAAGCTGTGATCCATGTTCAGTTTCCCTTATAAACTTAATAAAGATGATTTTCTGATCTAAAATTTTATTTGAAATTTATTAAGTTTTAATTTTAGATTATAGAAGACAAAACTGCTTTACACAACTTTGTCAGTTCAAATTTATACTAAGCTTAGGGGAAGAGTGGGTCTTGTTCTCCATGGAATCTGCAGGCAACTTCTCAATGACAGACATAACCCAAGGATCTAGACCCTCAATATCCTTGTTGAGACCCATTCCAAAACTAGGTTCAGGTACCTTCATGGTTGCAGAATTTTTTCCACATTTATTATTTCACTTCAAATTATTTCCAAAGCCCAAAGCTTTTCTGACATCCTTATCCCTAAATTTTAAATTTGTTAAAAGGGTTTTGGCAGCCTCTGATTTTCCCAATAGCCATTTCTGAGAGGCTTATCCAGCCTCAACTGAAGTGGTGGTATCTAATTGGCCAGAGCGTCATTTACAAGGCTTATCAATCTCATCACCTTTTTAGTAATATGGTGTTTGGTGGCATCTGGTTGGCAAGAGGGCTATCTACAAGGAACTTTCATCCTCATCGCCCTTTTTAGTGATATTGTGGTTGGTGGCATCTGGTTGGCCAGAGCGCCATTTATAAGGATTTTCATTATTGTTAACACATTTGGGGACATTTGACTCAGCTGCATCTGGTTGGCTGGAGCGTCATTTACAAGGATTTCCTTTCTTGTCAACCTCATGATATTTATTCAAATTTAATTTCAAGGCATCTGATTCATCATATTTTCATTTACAAAATTTGTAATGATTGTGCTTATCACCCTTGGCCTCAATCATTGCACTAGGGAAGATTAGGGCAATGTGGCAATCAGGCAACACCTTATCCGTTAAACTCATTAATTTTTTATTAAAAATAATATTGTCTTTCAAAAAATTATAATAAGGTAAACCAAGCTATTTTTGATTGATTTTTAATTATGGTATTGAGGAATTTAAGGAGATTTTGAGGTTGTTTTCTATGCTATTGAGTACCAGATATATCTTGCTTTGCGGTTAGGGCCACAAACTACTTCCTTCCAATGATCTTGATATCTTTAATAGTCTTCAGTAGCACTTTTAAGATTTTAGCTTGTATATTATTAAACTTTTTGGTACTCAACAAAAGAAAACACCACTTTTTATTAATATAGAAGTAAAGACCTTGATATAAAAGATAAGGTAGTATAAGTAATACTAAAGTAGCTGCTACATAAAAATTTTCAGAAAGAGTTATGTTAAGTTGATTAGATTATTTTTAGTTATTTTTGTGCTTTGTTGATGGTGATGATTCATATTTAGAACTTGTGATATATACAATTAATAATTGTTACAGTTCTGGTTGGCTTGCCTCGAATAAATAAAATAAAATAATTGTTACAGTTAGTGACATTATACATGGGGTAGAATACCCTATTAAAGCCAAGTACAAGAAGTCCATGGAGTTAAGGCCAGAACCCTTAAGGGACGCCAATGATCTCTCTAAGGTTATTGGCTGCAAATGGGTTCTGGCTTTGCCAGTCATAACTGAGGGAAATAGCACCATAGAGGCAGAAAATCTGGCAAAAATTGACTTGAAAATCTGGAAAATAAGTTGATATGAAGTGATGGAATTCAGCCAAAATCATAAAATTTCAATTTTGCTAAAAGGCAAAAACTTTTTGGTACAAATCAGGTTTTGTAATCAATTTGAAACCATTTCAAAACCACCACTATATATTATCACCCAAGCTGAGAAATACTCATACTTTTATCAGATACAAAGATAAATTTTAATAAAGTTTTGGGATAATTTGCTTAAGTTTACCCTACTTTTAATGGCATTTTTATTAAGAAAACTCTGGTTAAACCATACTGTGATGTCTGGACTCCACTTTAAGCTCTTGTCCAACCTTTCCCTTTGTGTGTGAAACAGGTGCCCATGATGCAGCCTATTCTGCTGAGTACACTGCATCATATTTTGCTGATTTCTGCTGCTATACATACAAACTCTTTCAACTCTCAGGGACTCTTGTTCCTGGTAGTTTGCTTCAGTTTGGCCTGCATTTTGCTACAGAAATATATATGGAAACAAAATAAAGATAACCTGAGGCATTGCTCCCTCTTGCTTGGCCACTTTGCCTTATTTTGGCACCTTTTGCTTGGCACCTTCCCACTTGCAGCCTACTGCGCTCCATTTTCAAGCCAATAATAATTACATTTTATATAAATAGTTTCTATAATCCATACAAATTTTATAGATAAATTTAAAATAAATCAGTCTAGTCAATATATAACTCTAGATTTAGGTATCATAATGAACTCAGCATATCTGGATTTATCTTTGATATGTTATATATCTTTAGCATGCTAAAACTATAGTGTTTTAGAACTAGAACCTTTCCGTAAAAAATTTTAGATACTAGTGGTTTTTAGGCTCAGTGATTTTTGCCAGATATATAATACTATATACAAAAATTCCTTTCAATCACAGATATATCCTAGAGTTTGATATATGGTTTTCTCTACTTTCAAAATTAAATACTAAAAAAGCTTTTTATTTTTTGAAAGCTTTCTCTTAATTTCTGGAAAGCTTTTAATCTTAAATGTTTTTTTGTTTTTAAATTTTTTTATTGATTTTTGAAACATCTCTACTTATGAAAGAAAAGTAATTTAAAGTCAATTTGTCTATTTGAAGAAGTTGAGATATAAAACTATGCTTCACCTAGTGCTAAAAAAAGAGATATAAAACTATGCTTTCACATATACCTGCACTAGCTTTTTATGTTTGCTTATCAAAAATATCTAAAGTTAAAAAGGGTTAACAATAAAAGGAACCTAAAAATGCAGGCTTTAACTGATCGGTGCACATGAAGTTCCAGTACGATTTGTTTCTAACATTGTAAGTCCATAATGGTAGCATTCTATTTGAGTGATTTTTGAAAAGCGGTCAAGCTGACTCTAATACTTAATCTGGTTCTATTCTGATTAGCACGCAAGCTCACTTTAAACATTAGTTTTTCAACTATTATCCAGTTATCAGGTTAAAAAAGTATGGGGAGAGTAGGCCATAAAAGACAGCACAAAAGCATCAGAGATCTTTCTCGAAAATATAGAACTCGCAAAAGAACAAAAGATTTAGATCAAATTCACGAAGATCTAAAACCTGCAGCATCCGTAAAGTTGTTGAATCAGGCCGTCGATCCTGATTTGCCGGGTTGTGGTCAACATTATTGTCTAGAATGCAGGTCAGTATATCAGCTTGCCACATTTTTTTACTTTGGGTACCTTTAGTACCATTCTTTATAAACTATTTTTCCTCGTGCTTATTTTAAAGAAGGTAGAACTTCACCTATTTCTTTTTGACCTTTATATTCTAGTCGCTACTTCATCGATCAAAAATCATTGGGCGATCATTTGCGTAGCAAACAACATCGGCGAAGGTAAATTTTTATTCTTTGGTGGCTTTATTGCTCGTGAAGCACCCTTATATCCAAATTCCTTGTTCATATAGATTTTTGCTTTCATTATTTTTTATTTTAACAGGCATTGCTTATCTAGATTGTTTTAATCTTTTCTAGACTTAAGGAGCTAAAAGATGGACCTTATACACAAAAGGATGCCGAAATGGCTGCTGGTCTTTCGACCGATAACGGCAAACGCTCAGCTGCTGCTATTGCACGAATCATTAAACCTGAAGACCCGCCTGTTGATTATAAGCCTCAAGAACCTGAGCTTGTTTATTGATTTTTTACAGTATTACTATGCTCTTTAGGAAAGTTGAACACTATAGATAAAAATTATAACTTGGAAATTTATTTTTTTGACATTGCTACACTAATTTAACGCAATTCAGGGTTTAACATCAGTTGTAGTGTTTATGTGAATCTATTTTCTAAGCTCTATTTTATATGTTTCATATCAATTGATTATGGGGTTTTACATGTATTCGTGGCCTAGTTACTTAACATTTTAGGATTTAGAATAAAGATTCTTGTTTTAGTTAAATTTCTTCATGGCAAAATCTTTTAAGTCAAAGCTTTGCATAATTATGCTGATCTTAGTTTTGATGCTTTTAATATCTTAATTGGCCTTTTGTATTAGTATTTTAAATATTATCGATTTCAAGTTTATCAGACTTTTTCAAAATTAACAAATAACTTCTTTTTAGGGTTTTGCATTGAGCAAGTCTTTTGCTAAAGTCTAACTTTTATACCATACTAAGATTTGTATTAGTCTAAAGGCCATTCTGCAACTCTTACTTTTACTTACAAAAGGTTTCAAATAAGTCAATATAAAAATAAATGATTATTGCCTAATGTTTGAGGTGCTCTAATTATATTTAAAACTAGCGGAGGTACCCAGCATTGCTCGAGTTTATTTATTAAGCAGAGCAACCAAGTGTTCAAGAATAAACTACCTTTAAAAACCAAAATACAAACCTACCAAACCTGAGTTAAATTGTTATTCAGTAAAACATTAATTTATACAAATATCAAAATACCTTAAACTTTATTGTAGAATAAGAATATATCATCAGAGCTCAAGTTGGTTTGTGTAACCTCTCTGTCAAATTTTAAAAATAGCAATATATCCCTCTTTACTACAGTATTGCCATTCGATGTTCATTTCTTACCAGACGATTCAAATAATTATTTTAGTATTATATTGTTAGATAGCCATGGATAAGTTCAGAAACCATTGAAGCTTTTGAATTAAATCAACCAACCACCAACCACTCAGTCAAAATCAATTAAAACTATCGAATTGACTAAACCATCAACCACTCAGCCAAAATCAATCGAACCTACCAAATCAACCAATTACTAATTGTTTACCCAAAACCATTGACTATTGTCAGGTTACCGCAGAGATCGACAATCCTTCGTCAGATATCCCCTCCCTTGTCTTATCCCCAGCACCCATTTATTCATTTTCATTCGCTTTCCCTTTGAAACCCTTTAGACCTTTTTTCTTTGTAAATTTTTGAGATATCAGGTATATAATTCTGCTCATTACTCTCAAAATACTATTGAAATTCCTCCCCTTATACTTTTCCTATTGTTTTTTTGGGTTTTATTCCCAATATGCTGATTCAGATATTTTGGGCAGAATGCCTTTGTGCTCACACCAACTCCCAACTGATACCATAACTGATCAACAGAAACTAGAGGTGTTATCAGAACTAGAGGTCGTGATCAACATGGGATTCCTGAGGCATCATGACAAAGTGGTGATCCTGCCAGGAATAACACCCTGGACCTATAGTAATGTATCAACCAACCAAGTTACTGCCATTTACTTCATACGGACCTGCACCAAACAAAACCTTGTGAAAATTGACCACATAACTATTGACAAATAGTTAGACAACTACAACGCATGGGGAGATGACTATAGGTCAGCTTCCAACAATATTTATTAGATGTGACCAGCCTGCTCACCAGAACTGCTTGAAAATAGCATATTGTCAATCCACCTTTTGAACCTTGGAATAAATGGCAAGCTTATGCACATTACAAATTTTGAATTTTAGCTTCTCAACTCTGCGAGAAGTTCTGCTGGCTTCATCTACAAACCTTTTTCAGCATTAGCAAATTCTTCATAAAATTTGAAGAACTTATGGGCCTATGGAGACAGATCACCTACCGCCAATGTGAGGAAGTCAATCAGCAACTTCTCAACTGGTTCCTTGATGCCATCAAAACTCCCTACCTTGATGCTATATATGTAGCCCAACTGACTTGCATAGATCAAGCTATTGCTGTTTGCCAAAATTATGTGAGAATAGTGACCCATTGCCAAAACCCACCATGAAACACTGCTGTCAAAAACTCAGATGCTGAAGAGTTGGATGTCTCTGAAACTGAGGATATTCTAAAGATTCCTGACATTGAGCCCCTCTCAGAAGTTAACCAATAAATTCATGCTCTCACTGAACAAGTCTATCAGTTGACCATTTTGGTACAGGGGCAGCGGCTCTACAACCTTTCCTGTGTTAATTGTAGACAAACAGGACATCACTTCTAACAATGTTGTGCCCCTTGTGCTTAGTGCTAAATAGTTTACCCAGATAGACGTTACCATTATCAAAGAGAGTAACAAGCCTGGGACATGCCACCTACCTCGAGACCTGCCAATTTTCCCCCTCCAGTTTGCCTATCTAATCCTTCTTGCCCCACAATTCTCATATAACCCACAATTGAGGATATTCCAACCTGCAAACCTCTCTGACAAATCTAAAATGTGGACAAAGCTCTATCATACAAAGCTGATCAGTTAACCTTATTTCTGGAGGAATATGCTGCCAAAAAATAAATAATTGAAGTGACTACAAACTTGAGTGTTACCCCCAATTTCCCAAAGAGAATAAAAATTGAAGATTTGTTAAACTCTGAATCCCCAAAAGCATCTAAGCCCAAAAATCAATGCTCCTGAATTCCCACCAAAAATGATATTGAAGATTTGTTAATGTTATATCCCCAATCATAACCAAACCTCACAGAATCCAAATAGAGGAATATGTTGAGAGCTACCAAGTCTAATCAACTACCCAGGAATTACCTCTTCCCAATTCTGTCCTCAGACATCAAAAAGAATTAACAGGAAATGAAAACCCATTTTTAACCCATATAGTTCAAAAACAAGTGTTGACCTCCCCTATCGTATCAAGATGACCCAGCTAACCAGTTCTGAAAAATTTGCTTGCTCAATATTCCCTTATGTTGCCTTCAATTTTAGTCACATTTTGAACAGTGATCCCCTATCAACACAAGGGGATTTCTATCACTAAAATTTTAAAGAATACCATCATCTCAGTATCCCTCAACAATTTATGCAAGTTGAGCCCTGTCTTATGTCAAGATTTGCATCAAAGATTTGACCTTATGTAACTCTGAAAAGACCATAGAAGCCACCATCTAGTACTAAAAAAAAAAAAAAAAGACCATAGAAGCCCAAACATCTGTTTATCAACCAAGGAGCCTTGCACTCAAGAATCTCTTTTTAGATATGTTTTCCATATCATTTTTGAATTCAGGATTATCTGCCAACATCATCACCAAAAATGCTTGACATCAGTTACAAAGAAATCATTCAGAGCAACCTTATATTTCTGGAGGGTGGAAGGTGAGTCGGTAAGGGCATATGGCTACCAACCTGAAGGTTGCGGGTTCAATTCCTGCCCTTCACACATCAATCGGGGTGCCAGCCAAAGGAAGCTATTGGCGGTTAGTAGGTCTAATAACACGAAAACCTTACCCATGTCGTAACCAGAAAAATTTGAGTCCCAATCTGGAGGTGGAAAAACTTTCTTCGATGGAGTTGACCCTGTTCAGGTTTCATGTCATTTCTTTCTTTTGGTAATGCCTGTCTCCTGGTTGACTTGCCTCGGTTAAATAAAAAACCTTATATTTCTGATGGCCAGCAGCTCCCAACAGCACTGGTGCAGTCAAGTGGTTAATTTATCTGGTGAGATTGCTAGCAAATTACACTCAATTGATGCCATAGTCTTTGATCATGATTATTTCCCAATGCCGCTCTCCCACCAAGCTCTCCATGAATTTGGGATCATTGCCAACTTTGAAAGTGACCAGTGTTATATACAAATTGACTAAGGGATGAAAACACTGCCTATCTAATACACATGCTCCCTCAACAGCAGAGTAAGCATCTGCCAAACTTGTTTCCTATCTCTGCACTAAACTATCCTCATGAGCTTGGAGTCATAAGCTATAAGTCCAGGGGAACGCCCCCTCCGCTTGGATTGGGTAGCGTTTCCTTTCTTTTCAAAAAGGTTTATAAGGCCAGTTACCCTCTCATCTCACAGGAAGGCCTTGCCCATGTGGTGGACAAGCTATGGGGCATAGCTTAACCTTTGAGGCTCTGCCACCAATTCCACTATTTACTTCAGCTGAATTGGTACTGAGAATATAGGGAATTTGTGTCAAACTATCAGAGAGTCAGCATCCTCATAAAGTAAGGGTTTAAATAAGGTTGATGGCAATGGGCCTTCAGCATCAAGGGCTAATAGCATCTGTTGGAATTTTAAACAGGTGATATTCCTCACATATTAATAAACTTAGTGTATTAAATAGTTGAGGATGATTGCCAACTATATTACTAGTTTTGAGTTCAATATCTAATGATAATAACCCCAATTTGTGATCCTCAGTTGGTTGGGTTGAGCTATCTTGATCTGCCAGATCAAGAAAGTGTCATGGATTGTCCCTGATAGGGAATTGGTGGGTCTCAACACCGGCGACTGAGGCTGAGGGTGTCAAGATAATTAATGTTATCAATTAAGATGGTGAATTGCTTAGATTCAACATCAAAAGTATTGGTAAAGGATCCCAATATAGTTTTTAGTCAATTTTACAACACTAATATCAAGGATGTTGATCAATTAAATACTAATCATTCAGGTTTGGCGGAAATTATAGTTTAATGCTAACTGCAAAATTATGGGTGATTGTGTAAATTTCTGGTGAAAAGCTGATGTATTCATTTATAACCATCTGATGATGATTTTCTGCCTTTATCCAAGTTTGGCAAAGTCTTATCTTGACATCAACTCCATTCAAAGATCATTTTGGGAATTTCTGGTGGAAAGCTAAAGTATTTGTTATCAATCATTTGATTTTGAATTTGCTGTCTAATTCAGAGTACCGTCAACTTATACTTAGGATGGCAATCCATTTGATATTAATTAAATAAAGTCAAATCTCCTTTTTGTCTTTGTGAGAGTATTAAGAACAACCCAACAGCATTTTGGTTAAATCTGACACTGGCAACTTATGCTGAGGATGTCAATATATTTTATTAATTAGATTATGATGAATTGAGGATCACTGTAATCATGAAAATTCAAGGATGACATGTTAAGAAGAGAGATAATTGCCAGTGAGAGTGCTGACAAATGCTAAGTGGGGAGAATTGCAAGTTAGAGTGCTGACAATGCTGGCAATGTGTTGATCCTTGGCGTTTGAGCTCGATTCCTCTAAGTTGGTTTTGCACAGGGTATGAGCTACTGAGCAACCAAATTGTATGATATGAGGATCGTCGATTTATATCAATACTTAATAAAATATGTATGGAGCTATCACCCCTTATTTTAACCTTTATTTTAATATTAATCGCAGACTTATCTGCGCGCTCCTTTTCTCATAAAAACCTCCTTCACCTTTAACTTCCATCAGACTCTTTATACCTAGGTTCCCCAGCCAGATGCGTCCTTGGCTTGGTACTCTTCTATTATGCTTCCCTTTTTGACTTATTCCCATTTGTATCAAATATTGGCATAAATCCTCTTGATTCGCCAAATGCCTCATTCAAAGCACTTAATTTCCCAGTATCAGTTTGATTCCAGTGGCTTCCATCCATTCTGCCATATTGACTTAGAGCTTGTTGTCCAGTCATATTGGAATCATGACATTACCCCCTCCTTGACTGGATGATAGGTTCCTACTGTTTGTATGCTTGAAGGAACTTTGCTTGGACTTGGTTGATAACCTGACCCCCAGCAGGTTCCTTAATTGTGTAGACATCTGTGCCAGTCTTCTCGATAATCTCAAACAGGCTGACCCAAATGTTGGAGAGCTTATTTTTTCATCCAAATCCATGCTGATCATGGAATAAAACGTAATCCCCTACAGCAAACAACCAAAGATTGCTCCTTCACTTCTGGTCAGCTACCTGGTTGTGGATTTTCTTCACTAGACTGGTGGAGTAGGCTTCCATTTGAAACTTGATCAAAGTATCTGTGAGTTGATTCAGATATCGCTGAGGATTTACCCCACCAGTGTCCTCTACACATGAATATAACAAGGCAGGCAGAGTCGGATGCCAACCATACAGCAGTTGAAATGGGCTCTTACCAGTGGCCAAATGATAGCTGATATTATAAGTGAACACAGTAGTAGGTAGAAGGGCACTCCATTCTGAGGGCCAATCCATTATCAATTTGTGGAGTATGTTCATTAGGGTTCCATTGACTCGCTCCACATCCCATTGTATTCCAGATGATAGGGGGTGTTCAAAAACCCCGTGAATCGCCATCAACTCATTTAACTTCAGCAGAATATGTGAAGTGAAGTTGGTTCCATTGTCTGTCAGAATGAACTGCGGGCAGCCATGCCGCTGTATAATGCACTCCATAATGAACTTGGCAGTGATGACTGCACCCAAGTCACTGTAAGCCCTGGCTTCCACCCAACGGGTCAAGTGATCAATAGTGACAATTATATACTTGGATCTATTGGCACTATTTGGCAGAGGTCCTACTACATCAATGGAAACGGTGTGCCAAGCGAATCAGGGTTTCACTAGTTGGTAGGTGGTTTTCGTGTGGAAAGGTTTTTCTACTTGACACTGATGACAACAACTAATTGTTTTCAATACGTTGTAATGCATGCTCTCCCAGTAGTATTGGGATCGCAACATCTCCAGTGTTTTCCACAACCCTCCATGGCATACAGCCCGGTGAGCATCCATATATATATATATATATATATATATATATATATATATATATAATTATTGCAGGTCAGGCTGAAGGCTTAGGGAAACTCAATGTCTGGTCGCCGATCCTCTTATATAGTTCTCCTTTACATAGAAAGGTATCCACCCTAAGTCCATCTAGTACCTTGATCACATGTGGCGGCTCATCCTGGTATTTATTTACCACCATCTTCTCATACATTATGTCAGCTAGATCTGCTGTGATTGCAACTGTCAGCAGCCTAGAGAGACAATCTGAATTTTTGGTTTTTTGCTCCTGATCGATGCAAAATTTCGAAATCATATACTTTCAGCTTCAACGCCCAACGTGTGAGCCATCCCTCAGGTTCACAAAGATTCTGTAACCAGCGCAAGGAAGCATGATCCATCACTACTTAAAATCTCACACCATGCAGATATACTCAAAACTGTTTATAAATATAAATTACCACTAAACATTCTCACTCAGTAACGGTGTAGTTCCATTTGTGACAGTTCAAACTTCAACTACAGAAGGCAACAGGATGCTCCACGCCATCATTGTCCTTCTGAGATAATACTGCCCCTATAGTGGAGAGCGAGGCATCCATTTGCACATTAAACAGCTTATTGAAGTTGGGGTATTGCAAAATGGGTGCACTTGCTAACGTGGTACACAATACATTGAAAGCGTTCTGGCATCATTCCATCCAATTGAAAGAAGTGTTTTTCTTTAATAACTCGAAAAGCGGGGCCCTGATGCAGCTGAAATTGGGAATGAACTGTCAGTAATACCCAACCATTCCCAGAAACACTTGAATGTCCCGCTTATTCACTGGATGAGTCATCTTACTTGTTGCTTCCACTTTAGCTGGCTGCAGTTTAAGCCCATGTGAATCCATGACAAACCCAAGGTATTCTGATTGCTCCTTAAATAAATGGCACTTTTGAGGCTTAATTTTGATATTAGTGGCGGCGAGGTGCTGAAACACTTGCTCCAAGTGGTATAGGTGCTCTGTAAATGTCTGCAAAAATACTTTGATGTTGTCAAGGTAAACTAAGATGCAGGTCAGCTTTAAATCACCTAAAATTGTATCCATGGCACGTTGGAATGTAGCCGGAGCATTACACAACCCTTGCGGCATGCGCGTTGGCTGAAACAATCCTCTCAAGGTGATGATCGCACATTTCTCCCATTCTGTTAATGGCAATTTGATCTGCCAATACCTGAGATCAGATCCATGGCGGAAAAATAGTTTGCCCCACCCAATTGGCCTAACGCATCATCAATCCGTGGAAGAGGGTAAGAATCCTTCTTTGTTACATTATTGAGTTTACAATAGTCAATAACCACTTTGTTCGTGCCATCCTTCTTTTTGTCGATGAGTACAGGTGATGCCCACAGACTGTTCAACAGCTCTAGCATACCTTGCTCAATAAGTTTATCTACTTCATTGGAGACAACCTCTTTTGCTGCTTTTGAATGTCTAATAGGTCGTGAATGAATGGGAGGTTGATCCCCCATGTCTATCTGATGTACCACCCCTTGAGCGCACCCCAGGTCATGATCATCATTAGCAAAAATATACTAATACTTTTCAAATAAGGCCATAGCCTTATCTTGTTGTTCCGCCAATAATCCCATGAGCACTTCCTGCAAAACCATGGTCAGTATGCCAAATGAGGAGCGAGCTGGTAGTCCAAGATTTCCCATGAGCCAAAGTCATGAATACAATGAACTTCCCTGATAGGGACGAAGTGTAGGTAAGCCACCACTTGGTGCCGCCTGATTGTTGTTGTTTCCTTCTGTAGGTTCGTGAGCAGCACCTTCATCTCCCCATTTCCAGGAAACAATAACCCTGGGGCCACGTGTGGTTTGAGCCGTGAGTGCCAATGAGGTGCCAGGATTTCTCTATAAAGCTCCTTAGGGACTTTGATTTTGAGCCCAGTCCCCTATTATGCCCTAATGTCCATATGGTAAGCTTAAAGGGCGCGTTGCTCGAAGTGGGATTCCCTTATACTCATATATTTGGTTGGGGAGGATCTTGGTCTGCTGACTCAGTTGCTGGTAGCA
Source organism: Massospora cicadina (assembly GCA_022478985.1). NCBI lineage: Eukaryota > Fungi > Entomophthoromycota > Entomophthoromycetes > Entomophthorales > Entomophthoraceae > Massospora > Massospora cicadina. The sequence continues at coordinate 58,895 of JAKSZP010014741.1, forward strand.
AACAGGGATTACTACATCACTGTACTCTAGATTGATCTGACCAGAGTGGACTGGATCTGTTGGGATTCCACCAGAGGAAAAATATACTGGAATTTGTTGACCAAATATGGTAAGGATTTCTTCCACCATATCCATCACAACGCCAAATTTCATCATGAAAGCCACGCCAACTAATATATCATAGTGGTTATTTGGCAATACCACCGCTGGAGCAGACACCTGAACTGACCCAAATCATAGAGGCAACGCGCTATATGCTCCTTCCGACACAGTGCTGTGCGTTCCTGCGGTCCCATATACTACACAATGGTCTACATCCGGTTTCAACATAAGTTTAGCCACCAACCAAGTGGAGACTATGTTCACAGGTGCTCCCATGTCTATGGTAGCGCGGATTTTCGTGTTTTGAACGAATATATCGCAATAAGTACATTCTGAGTAAGAAGAATCATTGGTGTGTATTGCTTGTACGTTCAAGGGCTTTGTGCAATTACTCAAAAAGAAGAAATGCCCTTGCCAACTTGAGGATACTCCCTAGCGATTTTCTCCACCAGAAAGGCTATGGTAACCCCTACTAAAGGAGTAATGTTCAGTGAAGGATCCGGTTTGCTAATGCCAGTCTGTTCCAGGATCTGCCACTCATATGACTTCTGCACATCCTGGCGAAGCTCAGCCTGATGGGGTGAGCCTTTACTCATGGAAGCGGAAGCAGGGGTATCCAATGAAAGCTGCTGGCATAACACATCATCCAATTGAGGGTTAATTCCTGCCTGAAAAGATGTTTGGGGATCGTTGGGGACAAGTGATAAGGACTTAGTGGAGCAAGAGCATCCCGTCTCTCTCCGCTCAAGCTTTTCCCTGCTCAATTATCCTAGTTGGCATTGCATACACATGTGGTTGACTAGGGCAATTGGCTGCATAATGCCCTCTTTGTCCACACTGGAAGCAGGTGTTCATGAAAGGTGCGCATCTATAGTTTGGGGCGGAAGACCCAGGCCAATAATTTCTGGTAAGATTCCAAGGTTGTGGACGAACTGGGGAAGCATACCTGGCCAGAAGGGTATATTGACTCATATGAGGAACAAATATGTTCCAGCGGCTGATAACCCAGTCGCTGTGGCCTATACTCTGCAAGGGTTGGAGAGGGGGCAACAGCAATTTTTTTGGGTTGCATTGGGGGCACTGTTCATGGTGGAGAGCCACTGTAAGGCGTTCACGATCTGAATAAGTCCAGTATAACCATCCAACATATAGGACATGGCGTTATATAGTTCCCAATATGGTTTGACAGCCGCCATCATTGCTATACTTACATCTTCAGTGGTTAAGATATTGGCCCCAAGCAGAACATGTGCTTCCGCCAAAAACTTCTCAGCAAATTCTGACAGAGTTTTGTTTTGGTCAAACTGTATAGTCATAAAGCCAGCTTTTCGTTGACACATCTTAGTAGCGCCCCCAAACAGCTGGATGATAATCGCTTTAACTTGTGCATAAGATACCGAGTTGTTGGGAAGATAGCAGGTCACCTGATCAGCGCTTTTCACATCCAAAGCGGACAGCAACAATTTTGCTTTTGTAAATCTGTAGCTCCTTCCACAGCGAATTCAAACTGCTTAAAGTAACCGTGTATGTTCCCATCACAACTGAAAGGAGGTAATTTCTCAATATGAACGAATTTGCTTTGCTCTGTGAACTGTTCGTTGATCAAATGTTGCAGCATTTCATATTGTTGTTGTAATTTCTGGCGGACTCCCCTTTCTTTATTCAGTTGCTGTTCCACAGCTTGTGTTTGTAAAAGAACTTCTTCTATTATATACTGTAAGCAGAGTTGCTGTCAGAACAGAGGAGGACTCCTCATTGTAGAGTAATAGGCTTTCCTGTTATCTTCAACTGTAGTTGCTTAGTGGGCCCCCTGTAGTGAGCACCACTGTTAATTCTCAGTGTTTGAGCTCGATTCTGCCGAGTTGGTTTTGCACAGGGTATGAGCCACTGAGCAACCAAATTGTATGATATGAAGATTACCAATTTATATCAATACTTAATAAAATATGTATGGAGCTATCGCCCCTTATTTTAACCTTTATTTTAATATTAATCACAGACTTATCTGCACACTCCTTTTCTCATAAAAACCTCCTTCACCTTTAACTTCCATCAGAATCTATATACCTAGATTCCCCAGCCGGATGTGTCCTCAGCTTGGTACTCTTCTATTTTATTTCCCTTTTTGACTTACTCACATTTGTATCAAATCTCTGCATAAATCCTCTTGATTCGCTGAATGCCTCATTTTAAAGTGCTTAAATTCCCAGTATTGGTTTGATTCCAGCGGATTCCATTTGTTCTGTCATATTGACTTAGAGCTTATCATCCAGTCATATTGGAATTGTGACACAATGAATGCTAATGATATGGATAGACAAGAAATGCCTATAAATAGTTTGATCTCTCTTTTAATAAAAATTTTTTAAAGCCAATCTTGTTTTCTTTAATGAATTGTGGATACCTACCTCTGCTAGTTTCAAAGTGGATGTAGTTCATCTTGGCTAATGTAGGAGTATTGGAAGATCCCCAGAGGTTAGGTGCTGGGTAAACACACCTATAGTGGTCAGTGCAACTAACTCTCAACCTGGAATTACAGAACAACCATGGAACTGGCCCAATCAGTGGACCCAGAGATGGCCAATTGGGGATTAGCCATGAGGTGGAGAAGCAAGGGGTCAGGCCACCCATAATGGGGGAGAACCGCCAATGCCCACCAAGAGGGGCTAATCTGCTAAGGTGAAGTTGGTGTCCAGCTGGATTGGGGAGTTGCCTGCAGCCCTGAAGTAAAGGCCACCAATGATTGTGAAAAAGCAAGGGCCAGAAATCTTCATACTGTTTGGCCTGGCACACTAAAAGAGTCACCAATTATTGAGAATAAAAAATTGCAACCGCAACAAACCATAGGGAACAAAGCCTGACAGGCATGTACCTTCAAGGGAAAAAGTGTCTAATGTTGAATCTTTGGTAAAACTCACTGATGGCATCAGGCCATTGGGAAAAGTTGTCACCAGTTTGAAACCCTCCCTGAAAGTATCAAAATCTTTGTCTGACAAATATCGCTTGGCCAAATGGATGCCAGAGCAACTGGGTGTGGGTGGGTTAGGTGCCCTGAACCTGTTCCTGACTTCTTGGGACTGCCCCTATGTGGGGTGGCCTTAGAAGGTTCCCGTTGCCTATCAGGTGAGATGCTGTCACTCTAATTGTTGGAACTGCAGTAAATCTGCAATTTTGGTGTCCGTGAACAAACTGACAATGACTTGGCCCACCGCCGATACTTTTGAAGTTGGTTCCAAATAAGTTTATTTTCCACCTTGTTCAAAATTTGCCAGGTTAGATCAAATCTTAAGAGCCCTGATCCTACACTTTCCTAAGCTATTCTCTAAATTGATTGTCTATTTAAGCTGTTATATTACACTGAGAAATTGATGGCTGATTCTCTTATTTTTAAATTCAATGAAAAATTTTTACACTCAAAATTATTTAATTAAGCTTTAATTTTTCTTGCCAAACCCCTGTGAAATCTGCTATTTAGCCCTGCAGGCCTTGTATCAACTGGGTTGTCCCAGTTATTTTACTAACCTTGGTCCTCACCATCGTCACTTTGGCCTATCATGTCAAGGGCTTTATAGAATTTTCCTTGATCTTGTAACTCCCTATGCCCAGGCCTATTGGCCCTGAGGCTGAAACAGATTAATTTCTTGTCAAGTTGGTTTTTACATTTTAGCCCATCAGCACCCCATTGTTACTTATCTCTCAGTACATTTGAACATCATTTGAGCAGCAATGCCCCTGGCATTCTGGTTCACCTTTTAGGTGCTTTTGCATCCCAGCTGGCAGGCCAGTCTAAACTTATCTGCCGCTCTCCTGACACAAGCGTTCACCAAGTCCCAAGAATGGGGAGTTGCTCCAATTAGCCCATGACCATAAGGATGGGCCTGAACTAGATGATGAGATTACCATCTTACCATATAGGGACCAGTTGCCCTCAATAGCTGAAGCCCTCAGAATCTTAAGGGGAGTTGAAGTACTTTCCACTAATGACTTCTTCCTGGGTACTACTAACTCAGAATGCCTGGAAATCTTAACACACCAAGTTTCAAACTATTGCCTCCCTTCATCTTTCAGGGATCATCCCCAACACTCTCACTACCAAATTCCTGTCAAAAATATTAATCCATCTAACCTTATCCAGCCTTTCCCATTCATACTCCTTTTAAGCTCACTCAAGCAACTGCTAAGAAATTTCTCAAGAAACCTAGTTTTACTGAAGACAACTTGGCCTTAGTTTTTGAGACTCTCAACCTCAAGTTTAGGAAAAATCAGCATGAAAATGAATATATAAGTCTTAAGGTGACGCATGTATAGCTGGATTGTGAGGGTTTTTTCTTTTTAAAAAAGGGGAATCAGCAACCTTGAGCTCTCCTGCTCCACTATGAGGAGACCTCACTAATACTGTAGATGAGTGATGGGTCTGCACCCTCCCCGCAAAGGGGGAAAAATTGCCATGCCCCACACCAGCTCTGCTCCCAAGTTGCACTTAACTTAAGAAGATTTCTCTCATATATCAAGAGATTTATTGACTTTGGTAGCATGGATGCTGGACCCAGGCCACAAAACCCTCACACCAACTCAGCCCCAAGTTCCCACCAGCTGAGGAGTTATCAGCCATCAACTCTAACCTTACCTGTCCAGAGCGCCCCTCCCTTGAAATGGTCCCAAGGCAGGTTTGGCGGTCAAAGTGAGGAAAAATAAGTACCAAGCCTCAACAGCCACTCCTAACCTCCCCTCTCCAAACTGCACCAACCTTAAGCTGCAACCAATCAAACTAATTATTTGCAGCTTGGGGGCCCACCTCTGAGACTGTCCTCACACCACCCTTACTTTTTTGTGTCTTGGCTCCATTTTGAGCTTTACCCTGTTATCTTCAAAAGTAAGGCCTCTACCCCACCTATTTCCAATTTTAGGCCATTTGACTTGGAATCAAAACTAAAAGTTACTCAGCCCCAATTTTCCTAAAATATAATTTAAATCTAAAAACTGGAGTCAAAACAACTATCATAGCCTTTTAGAAGGTATTTACTAATATGGGTGCAGTAAAATATAATCTCACTACCCCAAATATACAAAAAGGGTTTTCCAGCTGTTGGGGCCAGTGCTAGTTGATTTTAAAGTTCATTAAAAATAAATTAAAATCATTCTCCAACTATTATTGAAATTTTTATTTCTTCCTTGCTTTCAAAAATATCTTTTACAGTAGGCTCCTTAACTTGGCCTCCTTTCCTGGTGGCCTACAGATTTCCTCCTGGGTCCAAGCACTACCCTTGTCAGCAGCTCTAATAGCAACCACCACTTGGGGTTATCAAGCCTTTAATGCTATGCAAACTACCCTCTTTCCTGAAGTTTTTGCCCTCTCTGCTGACACTACCAAAGGCTCACAACCGCTAATACAGACGTTGTTAACATCTCAGCCCCCTTTTCCACCTGGGGCTGCCCAAGATAGACCTATGGTTGCACTCACAACTACTTTAAGTATATTTGTCTGATCCTTTGGTATATATTTGAATGAGTATTTCCCTCACCTTTCATCTAGGATCCTCAGTTAACAGTATCATTCAAATAGCTATGCTGTCATGGTTAAATAACATGATAGTGGGTACTAACCTCAAGGATAAGGATGGGTGACAGGAGGCCCTGAAGGTGAAGTTTCAGGCCCTTCCTGATCTCAGGCACACAGTAGACCAACGCTGGGTACAAGCCAAGTATGCCCAGGTTAGTACTAGTGAGCTGCCTAACGCCCAGCCCCTTATGTCAGCCCAGGCGTTAAAATGGACGGTTTACTCAATTAATGCAGACAGTTCTATTTGGTTATTTGAGGAACAGGGTTTTGAAACCTATTCCATCTATGGAATTACGCGTTTGGGTCATATCCAACTTCAATCAATTACTCAAGTGAAGTCAGTTTTGGTGTATTCTACCAATTGCTATGGTAGTGTTTGCCTATTGGTGAATCAGTGCTTGGGGCCACTTTAGCAAACCCCAAATTTTCCTGACAAAGTTTAAATCTGTTTTCTTTGACCAACATTCCTTGTCAGTTGACTTCCCTAATAAACATTTTCCCATTTTACATTTTATTTATGATATTTTTAACAATCCTATATGCAAACCTCTTCAAGGAGGTCTCACGCTATGTTACCTTGCCATTTTGAATACAATCAGGCTATCCCCTAGTTTACCATTGTTTCGCCCAGTTTCCCTCCAACCTGGGTCACTTACCACCTTCCTCTTTGTGCACCGTGTCACTTTTGGTGGATTATTTATTATAAAAATCACACTTCTCTGCATAAGTTGTTATTGCTCCAGCAACCTCTACTGGGCTCTAATAACTTTAGTACTAATGGCTAGTTCACTGGCATTGGCCTTGTGCACCATGCACTACCACGCTGGGAACAGGAGTATTATAGACACTCTTCTTACAATAGTCAATCAACCACCTAAATTTATGTGCACAAACTTTTTCCATGTGGGACTTTTCTGTGGTGTAAACGGTGGGTGCCATCTGTGGGCTTCAGCTGTGGTCAGCTGCACCACTGTTTCCTCTTTTTAATGAAGGTTGGAGCAACTCAGCGTTATTATGGTTGCCTCCAACTGGAAAGTACCCACCCTTCGTGCTTGTACCTGGTGGATACGGACACTTCAAGGTCCAAAAGTTACAATTCCCCTGACTTTCCATCAAAATTACCAATTTCAATTTTTTGAAAAGGGTTTTTTGACAGTGCATTCAGACAATGCCGGTGGAATCAGCGCAGATGGCATTGGGGTGTTGGCTTTAGATAACATCAGGTATTCTGTTAATGTTATGGAAATAGGGTCATTCACATCTAAAAATGCGTTTTATAATGAAAACACTATGTATACCTCTGAACCATATTTGCTCTCTCATGACTCAGAGAAGGAACCTATTCCTATGTTGGGATTTTTTCCCATATTCCCAGCCTGCTAGATTACCAGGTGTCGCTAGGGGAAAATTCCTAAGGCAAAGTGAATCAGAAATCGGTTGGCCCAAGTTTCAGAGGAATTACGTTTTAGGGATTTTGGGATATTCACCTGATCATATCCATCAGGGATCAATTCGGATAAATACCTAAGATCTCATTGGCAGAGTGGCTGACGAAATAGGGGCATCTAATAGTGATTAACTATCAGTTGTACTGATTGGGATCAGTTGGGTTTCATCACTGACTGATTGGGAATGAATAGTGAGTTGCAAGGCGAGTGATGCCGCCTGCAACTAGCAAATCAATCGGTTGGTGAAGTGACCTGCCATAGTGGGTAATAAGTCCCATTACCTAAGCATGTCGCTAGCCAACTATGGTTGGTTCACTTGGATCAAGAGGAAAATGTTAGGGACACGTTTTCTGACCATTTCCATTTAAGGTCTTGAGGATGTCCAATAACAGAATCCTAGCCAGGATGGGGAAAACCATTGCGCTGAGATGAGGAAGGGTGATTCAATGGCAATGGCTGCCATTTCATTATAGAGGTGTCAACCAAGGGTTAGATGGCTGAATCCCCTACTATATAATTCCCTAGGATTTACTATAATAAAAACATTATTATTACTAACATTAGTATTATCAACATTATTATCTACAGTAATATCGTCAATTTGGTGTATAGTTAGACTATAGCTTCTACTGTGTCATTCCATCTTAAGGATATTATTGCAGAAGGCAATAACTGGAAGACTCTCAGAGAGAAGAGTAAAGATCCAAGCGGGGATCTAGAGATGAAGGAACCACAATCAGGGATTGCTGCTGACTGTGTGTTGGGCCAAGAGAGACTGTCACTGGGGTATCTTAATGAAGATTGGGTAGACAAGAATATAGGGAATGAATCCCTATGAGTTTGACTTACAGAGTATTTAATTGGAAGTACTGGCCAAAGCGTTGGGATTAATAATAGTTAATCTCAACTATGGATAATAATCTATATACTGTTATCGATTAATACATTCTATACAACTTGACAAAGTGCATGAGGAAATTGAACCTGTGCAGTAAAAAGGTTACTAAATTGACTGTCAATAATTAATCCTAAGTAAATTTTTACAAGTTGGTGCTCACTACAGGGGTAGTTGAGTAAAGAATCCATTATAATGTCATATAAAGAAGATGTTTCCAATTTTAGAAATAAGTTACTGAAGGAAGTAACAAAAATAGAACGTTGAAAAGGATCACGTTCAGTGGCATTCACCCAGCTCAGTAGTGGAGCTCCAAGTGAAGCAAAATGAAGATGCTCAAGTACAGGGAAAGGACTTGCAGCCTAAATATGAAACTAACTAGAGCTGCAAGGAAACCAGTTCCACCTGACATCTACTTGAGATGAAGAGTTTCAGCAGGGCCAACTTAAGTTGAAATTGGGCCTGCTGGAAATAGTCCCAAGGAACAGCAGTATCAACTCAGGTTGAAATTGGGTCCGCTTTTAATAGTCCTGAGGAGTGAGTGTTTAGATGAGGCATTGGATGAAATAGGAAGAAATTAATCCGGAGAATTGGATTGCCATACCAATGAAGAGATGAAGTCAAAATAGGAAATGATTGATCCAAGATAGTGGAGAAAATTGTTTGATTTATAACACTCAATCACTGGTCAGAAGTTGCTGGAGACGAGTTCATCAATCCAGGAGAATTTAATTGAAGCTAAAGAGGCCAGAATGAACTGTGTAATTAAGGATAGCCACGAAGGCTAAAAATCATTTTCAGGAGAAAAACGAGCTGGACAATTGGACGAAACTGTTGGCTGATGAGATACAAGGATCTAAAAGCATCAGTTGCCAAATAAGAGATGAAATTAAGGCCTGTTGGACGAATTTCCAGTCGGAAATAAAGGCCTAATTCAGGAGAACTTCCCAAAGTTGGCAAGTATAGCCTATATGTGAAGAAACAGCACTGCTGTTATATAGTTAAGGAGGTCAATACTAAAAAATTGGAAGCATTGAACCTAAGAGAAAATAATTTTAATGTTCCCAGCGGACCTCTGAATCATTAAATGGTTATGTCCTGAGATTTTGGTCAAGTCCCAGAAGGGGACCACTGAACCAAATGGTTGGTTAAATCTTAAGAGGATAAGATTTTTACCCATGATAACTGGTAGGGTCAAGTAACCAGGACCCAGTTTGGATGAATGGGAAAAGAAGGACCTCTGAGCCTTTTTGTAGGTTGCAAGTCCCATTGCAAAAGAAAAATACAAAAAATAAAAAAATATCAATTTTATGGTCTAAGAGTTTTGGACCTAAGAAGCAACAAGAAAGCCTGATGGCTGAAAGGAGAAAATCCCATTCATGATGAAATGAAATTATTGGCTGGGGTAGCCAAAAGTATCAACCTATTGGTTGATTAAGAGCAGCTCGCTGATCTTCTGGAAGGCCAGCAGGAGGAGGTGCTTGAATTATTTGAGAAATATCAGGAAGTGTTCGCTCAGGATGACCATGATTTGGGATGCGCATGAGATGTAATTAACAAGATTGACACTATGGAAAATCTACCAATAAGGATGAGACTGATCCAAAGATTGAAAGCTGCCAAAGCAGTAGTGGAGGATGAGATCAGCAAACTAGTGAAGCATGGGCTTCTAGTTCCGTCATCAAGTACCTGAACGATTCTGATTCTGATCATGAAGAAGGATGGATCAGACTGGGTGGTGATTAACTACCGGAGGCTGAACAAAATTACAAAGAAGGATTCATATCCCCTACCAAGGATCAATGATGTGCTGGATCAATTAGGAGAAGCGAAGTATTTCTCTGCAATGGATCTGATCTCATGATACTGGCAGATCGACTTGCCAGAAGAAGACCAAGAAAAATGCGTGATTATTACTGCGCAGGGGTTATATCAGCTGATGAGGATGCCCCAGGGTCTCTGCATTGCGCCTGTAACGTTCCAGAGGGCCATGGACGCGATACTAAGTGACCTGAAGTTGTTGTGCATCCTGGTATATCTGGACAATATCAATGTGTTCAGTAGAACATTTACTAATCACCTGCACCACTTGGAGGAAGTTTTTAATAGACTGTCCGCGGCCAACCTGAAGATCAAGCCAAGGAAGTGCCACTTCTTCAAGAAAAAGTTGGAATACCTGGGATTTGTGATCGACTCAAGTGGATTGCAGCTGCAAACCCAGAAGATAGCAGCTACAGAGCATATAGTTGTACTGAAGAGTGTCCAAATCATCCAAGTATTCCTTGGGATGGTCAGATACTACAGAAGATTTATTCAGGACTTCGCCTGAATAGCCGAGCCTATATCATTTATTAAAAGGATCCAAAAAAAGGATTTGTATGGAATGAAGAGGCCCAGTACTCTCTTTAATGAGTTATGACAGTATTTGATAAATTCGCTGATTATGAAATATCTGAATTTTTATTGGGAGTTTATCATTCAAACCAGTGCTTTGTTGATGGCGATTGGAGCCATACTGAGCCAAGTAGATGAATTTGGGGATGAACATCCGGTGGCATATGTGATCTGGACACTCTCAGCCGCTGAGAGGAACTACACCATGGCTGAGCAGGAATACCTTGCAGTCATATATGCATGCAAGCAGTTTTTGGTGTATGTCCATGGAATGCACTTTAAGGTGGTGACGGACCACTCTTTGCTGCGTTGGCTGCACAATTTAAGGAACTGGAAGGACAACTGGCCCAATGGGCACTTAAGCTTCAGGCTTATGATTATGAGATAGTCCACCGAATGGGGGCTTCTCATCAGAACGCGGATGGCTTATAGCAGTTGCCAATGGTCCAGCTGGTATACCCACAGGCGGATGAGCTATTCCAGAGAATGGTCAAAGGAAGAATCAAGGACGAGCCTTGAGAATTTAAGGTGCGCTTCAAAAAGCAATGGAAAACACTGAGACTATGGATGGACAAATATTCAAGACAATAAACAGGAAGAGGCTATTATTCCCAAAACATTGGAAAGAGCAGCAATAGTACAAGTGGCTCACAAGGTTGTCGGACATGGAGGCCTGAGGAAAACAACCAAACATATTTGTCATTAATACTGGGAATTGATCACTTATGATGCTGCAGATTATCTGGCTTGTTGCGTGGAGTGCTAGATGCGCAAATCACATAAGAATACAACTGGATACTGACTGGTCTGCCCTGTATTTGCCTGGCACATGGTGTCCATCAATGTGATGGGACTGCTGACAATGAGCACAGGGGAGTCAAGTACATCATAGTAGCCATTGACCATCTGACAAGATGAGTTGAGATGAAGGCCCTAACCATAGTAGATGCTACCAGTACTGCGAGATTCATCTGAGATCAAGTAGTATACTGGCATGGATGTCTGCAAGTCCTGATGAGCGACAATGGGACCAACTTCACATCTCATGTGATCCTAAGGCTAAATAAAATAATGGGGATCTAAGGAGTTGTGTCAGTACCATACCAGCTGGAGATGAACGGACTGGTAGAATGGGTCAATGGGATGCTGGCCATGACGCTGAGGAAGCTAGTTGCAGGGAGAACTTCCGCGTGGGGAATGTACCTGAGTTTGGTAATGTTCGCCTACAACATTAGTCATCATATGGTGATGGAAAAGACGCCATTTGAATTATTATATGAAAGAAAGGCTGCGTTGCCACCAATATTATATTCAGTGGTGGAACCTACATTGGGGATGAGTACCAAGCAATACTTGAACTGACTGATGAGTATCCTGATTGATATGCAATTGCAAGCATTCAGTACAACCTTGAAGAAAAGGATATGAGCGAAATTGATGGATGACAAAAACCAACCAGCATTAGAAGAATATCAAATAGGGGAAAGAGTCACCTATTGCGATATGCATGGTTTTGGATGAAGAAACAAATTAGATGTGTTGTGGTTGGGTCCATTTAAAGTAATTGCCAATATGGTGACTGATTCTTACTCCATCAAGAGTCTCTTGGATGGAAGAGTTGTAACTCGAGTCCACGCTAAGTATCTAAAGTGTTGGATCAAAGAAAAAATAAAATAGTTCCTGAAGGACCAATGAATCATTAAGTTGGTCATGTCATGATGATTAGGTCAAGTCCGAAAAATGAACCTCTGAACCATGAAAAACTGGTAGGTTTAAGTACCCAGGACCCAGTTTGGGGAAAAGATGGTCCTTTGAACTGAAACAAGGTCAAGTCCCCAAAGAAAAAAAGAAGAATAAAGATAAAAAGATTGATAAAACATATTGGGAAAAAACGATATTAAGATGCATAGATAAAAAAGCCAATATGTATCTATAATTTTATTTTTATTGATCGTCCTCAGTATGGGGATAATTCCGCCTATGTCACCTCTTGGTGGAGGGAGGATGGATCGCGGTAGGAATACACAGCCCATCAAAATTGATAGGCGATTGGATGCTTGTGAGGGCAAGACCTACACGAAACCACATTCATTGAGCAGACGCTGAGCCCTGAGAAAAAGTGACTAGAGGAAGGGAAATTGAAATGTCAGAAGATGCTAATTGCAAAACCCCAGAGCAGGGAGGAAAGCAGCAATAAAGAAAGAGGCAATTGGCAAATAACCCTGAGTAATCCTGATATGGCACCAGAGCTGGAAGATTTGTCTTGAGCGCCTGCTGACGGGCTTCATTAAGGTCACTGGAAATGTGGGCCAGCAACAAAAGAAGGAATACTCAATGGGGGTTGCTAAATCATGCCCCCTATCAACGCCATCAGCAGAAGATACTGATGTGAAGATCCAGAGAAGAGGTAGTTGTGCAGAGATCATATTGCATCCTGCAAAAGGCGACTACATGATTCATGGAAGCTAAAGCTGAATGACTGGTAGAATTCAGGCGAGGCTGGAAGCTTCATAGACCAACTTTGAAGAACTTGGCCAGCAAAGCAAAGAGAATAAGTGGCAGTATCCCAATCCAGAAAGTAGTCAAGATCAGAGGGATTCAGCTATAATGTCAAAGCCTCGGTGACATGGGCCCAGAGTTCAGCATAGGGGAGCTTGAAGTGTATGCTGTTACCAATTGAAAGCTCAGAAACCAATACAGCAGGTTTGTAAAATTGACTGAGTCAGAAGAGGAACTCAGGGAGTAAGTCCAACCCAGCCAGGAACAAACAATTCAGAGCAACCAGCATAATCTCCGGAGCATCTACAATGATGTTTGGAGAATCAGCAAAAGGAGCTGAATCCAGGAGGGTTTTGAAGTCTAACTTTAAAATCGACTGCAAGGGAAGAGTCAGCTGGAGAGTTGTTCAAAACGATGGACAGCCTGGTTTTGGAGGGACTAGGTACCGTTTCCAGTAATTCAATGGAAGGACTAGCTGCTTGCACCAGACTAGGCGTATGAGTCCTGGAAGGACCATAAAAGAGGTTCCGTTGAGCATCCTGACTCATCTGCTGGAAAGACGGAGGTCTGGATCAGGCAGACTATTGAGGAGCTGCTGGTAGCGAGATTTGGAATTCAACATATGAGCTGGATGAGAGGGGTGTGTTGGATTTATATAGAAGTTGACATTATGAACTCTATAATCCATTAGGCTCCAGATTTGGAAAAAATCAATCTCAAAATTAATGATATAAGCCTTCCAAGGGAAGAATTAGGAATGACTTACAGCCAAGAGGTTATGAGTGAAATAACTAGGGCGAAAAAATAAGTATTCTTAATCAAGCTGTGAAATGAACATCAATGGCAAGAGTCTCCTGTCTAGGATAAGGAAAAATCAGAAAATAAAGGGACGCTGGACCAAGAATCCTAATTATGACAGTGGGTAATATACCTGATGGTGGGAAGCTGGATTTTGGGACTAATATCGTCACAAGTAAATTAATTAGCCCAGCATGACAGAGGGTCATGGGGACCGCGCTCTGAGAAGGCAGTAGCAAGGAGGAAGAGGAAGAACGCCGTATGCCTAAAGGTCGTCCTGAGCAGCGTTGAGTATTGACAAGTGTACTCCGCTTGAACCAATGAAGTATTTGACCAGGTGTCTGAAGTGGTGTTCTCATGCCCCTGTCCTTTTCTCGCTGGAAATCTAGGCAAGAGGAGGGATGTGTTGGGATTTTTGCCCATATTCCCAGCCTGCCAGATTGCAAGGTGTCGCTAGAGGAAAACTCCTAAGATGATGAATCTGAAACTGGTTGGCCCAAGTTTGGAGGGGCTACATTCAGGGGATTTTGGGATATTCATATGAGCTGGATGAGAGGGGGATGTCAGATGTAAAAATTTACTTTTGGTTGATTATCAGCCATCAACCCAGTAACCTTTTTACTGCACAGGTTCAATTTCATTGTGCACTATGTCGCGTTGTATAGAATGTATTAATTGATAATAGTATGGAGACTATTATCCATAGTTAAGACTTAACTATTTTCAGTCCAACGCTTGGCCAGTATTTCTGATTATTTACTCTGTAAGTCGTACTTGTAGGGATTTGTTCCCTGTACTCTTGTCCACCCAATTTTCGTTAAGATACCCCAGTAACAGTCTCTCTCAGCCCAACACACAGTTGGCAGCTATTTCTTTGTGGTTCCTTCATCTCTAGATCCCTGCTCAGATCTTTACTCTTCTCTCTGAGAGTCTTCCAATTATTGCCTTCTGCAATAATATCCTTAAATAGAACAACACAATAGAAGCTGATAATCTAACTATACACCAAATTGATAATATTACTGTAAAGTACTTGTTATCTTAAAACTAAGGTATTTTATTATAGTAAATCCTAGGGAATTATATAGTAGGGGAAATTGGCTGTCTAACCCTCAGTTGATACTATTCAATGAAATGGCAGCTATTGCTGTCGAATCACCTTTCCTCATATCAGCAGCAATGGACTTCCCCATCCTGGCTAGGATTCTGTCATTGGACATCCTCAAGACCTCAAGTGAAAAGAGTCAGAAAATATGTCCCTAACATTTTCCTCTCGATCCAAGTAACAATTATAGTTGGCTAGCGACCTGCTTAGGTAATAGGACTTATTACCCATTATGGCAGGTCACTCACCAACCAATTGATTTGCTAGTTGCAGGCAGCATCATTCGCCTCACAACTCGCTATTCATTCTCAATCATTCAGTGATGAAACCTGACCAATCCCAATCAGTACACCTGATAGTTAATCACTGTCAGATGCCCCTATTTCATTGGCAACTCCACCCGATGAGATCTTAGGTATTTATCCAGATTAATCCCCAATGGACACAACCAAGTGAATGTCCTAAAATCCCTGAACGTAGTTCCTCTAAATCTTGGGCCAACTGATTTCTAATTCACTTTGTCTTAGGGAATTTTCCCCTAGCGATACCAGGTAATCTAGCAGGCTGGGAATATGGGCAAAAATCCCAACACATCCCCCTCTTGCCTGTGTTTCCAGCAAGAAAAGGACTGGGGCATGGGAACACCGCTTCAGACACCTGGTTAAATACTTCATTGGTTAAAGTGGAGTACACTCGTCAATACTCAACGCTGCTTGGGATGACCTTCAGCATATGGCGTTCTTCCTCTTCCTCCTCGCTACTGCCTTCTCAGAGCGCAGTCCCCATGACCTTCTGTCATGCCAGGCTGATCAATTTATTCGTGATGATATTAGTCCCAGGATCTGGTTTTCCCCATCAGGAAACATGACCCACTGTCATATTCAGGATTCTTGATCCAGCGTTCTTGCTTTCCTGATTTTCTCCTTGTCCTAGACAGGAGACTCTTGCCATTGATGTTCAATTTGTTGCTTGATTAAAAATACTTATTTTTTATTCGCCCTTGTTATTTCGCTCATAATCTCTTGGCTGTATGTCATTCCTAATTCTTCCCTTCGAGAGCTTATCTCATCAATTTTGAGATTAATTTCCCCAAATTGGAGCCTAATGGATCATAGAGTGCATAATGTCAACTTCTATATAAGTTTGATGTTGGATTTTTGCCCATATTCCCAGCCTGCTAAATTACCTGGTATAGCTAGGGAAAAATTCCCTAAGGCGAAGTGAATCAGAAATCGGTTGGCCTAAGTTTCAGAGGAACTACATTCAGAGGATTTTGGGATATTCGTTTGGTTGTATCCATCAGGGATCAATCTGGATGAATACGTAAGATCTATCAGGTGGAGTGGCTGATGAAATAGGGGCATCTGATAGTGATTAATTATTAGGCTATTAATTGGGATTGGCCAGGTTTCATCACCAACTGATTGGGAATGAATAGTGAGTTGCGAGGTGAGTGATGCTGACTGCAACTAGCAAATTGATTGGTTAATGAAGTGACGTGCCATAATGGGTAATAAGTCCCATTACCTAAGCAGGTCGCTAGCCAATTATGGTTGGTTCACATGGATTGAGAGGAAAACGTTAGGAACATGTTTTCCAACTCTTTCCATTTGAGATCTTGAGGATGTCCAATGACAGAATCCTAGCTAGGATGGGGAATACCATCGCTGCCAAGACGAGGAAGGGTGATTCAATAGCAACAGCTGCCATTTCATTGAAGAGGTGTCAACTGAGTGTTAGACAGCTAAATCCCCTACTATATAATTCCCCAGGATTTACTATAATAAACATTATTATTATCTACAAAAGTATTATACTTTACAGTAATATTATCAATTTGGTGTATAGTTAGACTATCAGATTCTATTGTGTTGTTCTATCTCAAAGATATTATTGCAGAAGGCAATAATTTGAAGACTCTCAGAGAAGAGAAAAGATCCAAGCGGGGATCTAGAGATGAAGGAACCACAATCAGGGATAGCTGCCAACTTTGTGTTGGTCCAAGAGAGACTGTCACCGGGGTATCTTAATGAAGATTGGGTGGACAAGAGTATAGGGAATGAACCCCCTACTAGTACGACTTACAAAGTATTTAATCAAAAATACTAGCCAAGCGTTGGGCCAAATAATAGTTCAATCTCAACTATGGATAATAGTCTCCATACTATTATTGATTAATACATTCTATACAACGTGACAAAGTGCAAAAGGAAATCGAACCTGTGCAGTAAAAAGGTTACTGGGTTGATGGCTAATAATTAACTTAGAGTAAATTTTACAAATGTGCAAAATTGTCCTAGGATTCTCTCAATTTGAGTTTTGTCATACTGCTGACGAAATACATCTTCTGTTAAATTTTTGCTTCAGATAAAGAAATGATGAACCCTAATTGGGAAATCAGCAGGCCTCTCTCAATAGCACTAGGTACTCCCATTTGGGCGGTCCATGTGCAAGTGCTATCATGATGATTACAAGGATCAACATATGAATACACCCAGGGTGGAAAATTAATTACATTTTTTATCTATTTCTCCATGGGATTTTTATACTTTATTTTTGGGTAAATCCAAGAAAGAATTCTTATTCTGAATATTTGATATTGTTCACAGTTAGTTAAGACAAAACGCTGAGTTTTATTGCATGTATCTTCAGCTGGAATGTGCCAGGATGTTCAGGATGAGCTTTTGATAAAACTAATTAAGTTGAATTGAATCGACATTGAGATAATCGGCCTGAGCCAAGTAATTGCAATAGGCTTTAAGTTGAGAATTAGAGTTTAACTTGATTTTTAGGAGGATAATCAGCCTGATCTGTTGGTTGTCGTGGGTTTATTTTTGGGTCAACCACCAGAATATGACAGCTTGCATAGCCGCATTCAAGTTTGTGCTCACCCCCTGGTTTACTTTTTGATCATTTTCGCAAAGTCCACCACCGCTTCCACCTTGGATCCACATTTGGGCTCTATGTTGAAGGCAGGGTTAAAGCTATAATTGGCGAAGAAGGTGTCATGGATTTAGGATGACATTATAATGTGGACCAATATCAAGGATAAAGCTGCATGTCAGGAGGCCAAAAAGATGAAGTTGGAAGGCCTCCCTGACCTCAAACATGTTTTTTACCAACGATGGGTTAAGGCGAGATATGCCTAGGTTGGTCCTGGAGATGTGAGAGAAGTTCAGCCCTTCATTAAAGCAGGTGCTTTAAAACAAACCAGCTACATGCTAAAAATGACAGTTTAATTCAATTGCTTGGTGAATGTGGTCTAAAAACCCGTTCAGTTTTTGAAAGTTCCAGCTTGGGTCAGCCTTACTTACAATTGATAACCCAAGTTCGTTCAATTAACACCTATAGTATATTTCTCAATGCAAGTGTGCGCTAATTGGTGCACCTTGGATTAGTACCACTTCTAGCTATTAATTACCCCAAATTTCCTTAAATTTAGTCACTTGGGACCAATCTCTCTCATTGGTCGACTTCCTCCATTTTAAAAACCCTTTCTTTAGTATTATTTGATTTATGATAACTTGGGCTAACCTGTGCGTGGACCTTTTCTAGGAGGCTCATGCAATGTCAGCCATTTGATTTTCACAACTGTAACTCTCTCCTCTGGTGCACTTCTGGGCCGCCCTTGCTTCCTCCAGCCTAGGCCACCTTTGCACTCCAGCCCAGAGCACCGCTTGGGTATGGACATCATTTTGGGGTTCACACCAGCCTTGTTGTTAGTCCGTTTTTTGTTCTTTTATATATTATTAGCCTTTCTCGCCCTAAGTTTCTTGAGATCAAGCACACTCTGCGAGGGTTCTACTAACTTTACTACTGACAACTAGTTTCCTTAAGTTGGTCCTATGCACTGTGCACCACCACGCTAGGAACTGGAGAGTTATAGAAAATCTTCTTATATTAGTCGACCAACCCCTTTACTTTAAATTTCCAAACTTTTCTGTATGAGAATTTCACAAAGTGCAAGCGGGGTGCACCTGCTGTTGGTCACAGCCGCAGTGGGGCTCACCAATGTTTTCTGTTTTCCTGAAGGTTGGAGCACTTTGGCGTTATACTCACTACCTCCAACTAGAAAGTACCCAACCTTCTTTCCCATACCTGGTGGATAAAGACACTTTGTGATCTAAGAGTTGTGATTCCAGGACTTTCAACCAAAATTCACAAAATTGACACAATAAAATTGATTTTTCCTTGAAACACATTTGGTCGGTGTATGCAGGATTATTGACAAAGGGCCTGGTGGTGATGGCCCTTAATAACGGTGCATAACCCGCCGCCAAAATGGGTATGGTGTAGTTTTTGGCCCAAACGCGTTTTATAACAACGTCTCCATATATACAACCATAGCCATATATCTTCTCTTATGACTTAGATATGGAACCAATTTCAATATTCCTGATCACTCCAGATAAACCACTCTTGACCACAACTATGATCCGCAGAACACATAAGGTGAAAAGGAGTTACTTCTAAAATAAAAAAATGTTTATGCATTTACTGAAGATTTGGTGAGATATGTGACCTCAGTAGTAAAAGTGGTCAGCTACCCCTCTACATTCTATGATGCAGGAACGTACCCTGGAGGTATGCTAATGCCTGAAGAATATTTTATTGGTGAAGTGTTGGCGTTGTCTGCTATAAAAAAAATCACTCATGATTTTTTGTTAACTGCTACCCTTTCATCCCCTTCAGGAAAAACAGCACTGCTAACTTGGTGGATACTGGATCCTCTGAGAATTTTATTGATTAGGACCTAGCCAACTACCTTGAGCTTAGTTACTTGCCAGGTGGTGTGGTTAGGGAGGGGCTTCTCAAGGTATTCCCACCCTGAAGGTTATATGGTTAGTGTATTATCAAGTGGGCAAGTATTTTTATTGACGGATCATTTCCAAGCAATCAAAAACCTATTATACCCCATTTTTTGAGAGTAGAGTGGTGGCGAAAGTTTGGCGTCAGGACCAACTTGAAAGACAATACCTTATCCTTAACATTGAATGGTCGTATATGAATTGTTCCATTGTCTGAGGCAAATTTTCGTGGCGATCTGCACCACTGGCCCAATATCCACAATCTCAGTCTCTCTCCATTGTTGAAGCTCTCACTGGAGGTACCTTTACCTTCCTGTTTGAAGGTCTGGAATCTTTGAATGATGCGGCTTCAGCTAATGAATTACCTTCTCATTCAGAGTTTAATTGCGATTCAAGCTCACTGTTGATCTGGTGCATATATCCTCCCCAATTTACCCTTTGACCATACGGGAAGAAGCAGCATTATATGTGTGTGTTTAGGAGCAGTTAGCATTTGCGCAATTTTCAGCGTACCTTCTCAGTATTCTCCCCACTTCTCTTTGTGGACAAGGCTGATGGATCCTAACGCCCATGCATAGATTATGAATTTCAATAACGTCACAGTACCAGACTTGATTCCCATCCCATTGGACTCACAGATTGCACGCTATGTGGAGAAGGAGATAGTCTTCTCCAAACTGGATTATCTATATGGTTTAACCAGATCTGGATTAAGAAGGGCCAGGAGTGGCTAACTGCATTCCGTACCAGAAAAGGGATTTTGAAATTTCAGATTACGCCCTTTGGGCCCAAGAATGCCTCTGCTAACTTTCAATGCCATATTGATGCGCCTTTGGGGGACCTGCGCGGGTATGTGCGGTATCTTAAATGAATGATATCATGTTGTTTTCCCCTGATAATGAGTCCCATGCAATACACCTTTGGCAAATAGTGGAGAGGTTAAAGGCAGCCAACCTTACTATGAAGACCAACAAATATGAATTACTTAAGTCCCAGGTCACCTTTATGGGCAAAGTCGTGTTTGACCAAGGGCACTTTTATTCATACAAGGAGAAGGCAATTTATGAGTGGCACACACAAACTTCAGTCAAGGAATTGAGGAGTTTTTTCAGATACACGTACGTTTCTTAAGAAATTCACACCAAATCTTTCTGAGGTGGTGGTGTCCCTGTATAAGGCGATTGGAGCTAAAGTGCCTCAGTGATCCCTCATTTTCAGGATGCCTTCCAGGCTGTAAAGTGCACCATGTTGTCCACGTCCTTTCTTCGCCATGTAGATCCAAGATGTTGTTCATTGTGGCTACTGATGTTTATAACTTCGCCATAGCGGCAGCCTTATTACAAGTAGTCGAAGATAAAATAGAGCATCTGGGGGATTTTTTTCAAAGATGTCTCTGCCTGAGATAAACTACGCCGTTTATGACAAAGAGTTACTTGATTTTGATAGAGGCGCTTACCTATTGGCGTCATCACTTACATGGCTCATCCCAATTATTCCACGTTTGTACAGATAACCGTGCCTTGATGTACTACCGCTCACCTCATTTTCTAACCCCACAGCAAACCCGCTGGCATGAGACCCTGGACCAATTTGTGTTTTCATATGATTTTACGAAGGGCAAGGAGAATGGTTTTGCGGAGCTTTGAGCCAAAACCCTGCACTAGCTCCTGATCCAAGGGAGGTAGAGATGAATAATACCCTCTTAATGATTTCACCGGGTAAGCATGTGTCTCAACCTCCTCTTCATTGGCCCATGGGCCAGCGCTTGCTCCGCTTATAAAATCATGAGAATATGGTATGTTCAAGGTAGTCCTTTCACAACCGTTGTAAGCAAAGTAAACTATGGTCCTCATCAAGAGAAAGTTAAATCAGGAGGACATTACCAGGGGTTATCATGTGAAGGAGGAGATGGTGTGGTTCCAGGGGCGCCTATGGGTTCTTGCAGGGCACTTCAACTGGAAATCATCTGGGACCATCATGATGGAATCGCCGGTGGCCATCTTGGGAAAGCAGACTTTAAAGCTAATCAGGGGCACTAAAAATTGGAAGAGATTAGCCGCTCAGGTTGCCAGCTATTGTAAGGCTTGTTTGGTCTGAAATCAAAATGAAGACAAATTTGCCAGTCTCTCATGGGGTTGTTGGTGTCATGTAAACGGCAGAAGAAGTGTAGACTGGCCTGCCAGTTGGGATGTGTAAGCACCCAAAAAGCAAGCCAAAATGCCAGAGGCATTGCTGACCGGATGTCTTGATATGGAGCTGGGCATTGGGAAATGATGAAGTGTTGATGCAGCACAAAGGTGAGAATGATCCCAACAACGAACCACAATGAACCCACTCCCAACCCAGAGGGTCTTACTGCAGGGGGTGGAATCACAGAGATAGTTTCGATGAGATCCTCAGCATATGGGGCCATTTCAACTGGGGTGGCAAGGAGACGTATTCTCCCTTGCAATTGGTGGACATACAGCCACAAGATCCCCATGTATTGCTGCCAGAAATTAATGACAATAGGGTTTTAGAGCCAAAAATATCAGACTCTCTGAACCCAATCAATGACGGAGGGGCCATAGTGACCAAGAGTACTGGTAAAACCCATCTGGTATATGGAAAGACAGGCCACCAGGAAAACGCTATCAGGGATGCGGTCGAAAAAAATAATAAAATTTGTTTGGTTTTTTGGCAAAATTTTTATTGAAGGAAAAGGAAGAAATTTGATCAAAATCTTCTCAGTGCTATGCAACTGATTAAATAGTGGTTGATTGGGGTAGTGACAAGCTGGGATTGGGTCCCACAATCTTGACATAACTGGCAAATTGTTCGGGAATGGGCAGGTTTGTTCCTTGAGAACCAACATCACAAAATTCGGCGGTGGGCTGAGTCACTGTCAGTTAGACCTCAAACATCTGAACCAGGGCTCATCTACATTTCTGACAGTTAGTGTGATGGTGTTTGGCCCAAAGAGCGATGGGAATCCCCCAAGACCCCACATATAGGCGGGTCCATTTGGTTGGAAACAGGTTTGTGACGCCCAACCCGCCCACACTTGATCGCTGGACTGTTCGTTTGGTCAATGACATTACATCAGTCACAACGCCCAAATTACCTACCAGGGGCTTCAAACCCTCATTGGTGGCGCCTGATGCTATAGCCTAATCATCAAGGATGATCCTTGACAACTTTGGTAGGAGGGTGCTTTGTTTGATCGGCATATTGATCAAATTGGAACCGTCAGACGTTCAGGCTGATGCCTCAGTCTTCATGCCTTTCTGGCCATTTGAGATTCAGGCATCGACCAAATTGCCACTCAAATTATATCTGGCCGATTTCAATTTGATAATTTTGGTGCAGTTTTTCTAATTCCCTGTAACAGTTCTGCTGAGGTGAGTGTGGGTACTGGGGGTGGGATCTGAAGCAGAAGAGCTGTTACCCATTGCTCGTCTACTACATGAGCGAGATCGCCCTTAGTAATGAGGGGTACCGCCATCCTCTTTTTTGTCTTTTTACTCGGAAATGGGAAGATGTCCCAATCAATAGCCAGGGGACGTTCCCCAGGACTTACAGTTGGTATTAGTTCAAAAGGCTGAAGGGCCTTGGACTTCTTCATCAGTGGATTTTATTGTGGAGTTACCTGTATCTGATGGTGTGAGAAATTGAGGACTAGCTCGCTTATTAATGATATCCTGTTTCAATAGTTGAAAAGAGTTTTGGCCAATAAATCCTCAATTATGCTATTTGTCTTATAGTATTTCCTAATCATTCAGAAGCTCACAAAGCTAAACAACAATAAATGACTAGTCTGGTCTCTTTTTTGGTATATTTTTACTCTCTAATTGGGAACTCTCCAGTCACAGGTGATTATGACAAGCTCCCATGAATGCTTTTCTACACTTCTTTATATGAAAGTCAAAATAAGATAAGACAATATAAGACAAAAATATGAATATATGGAAAAATGATGATGTTTTATTTTAGGGCCATGCACTGGTAGCTTATACCTATAGGGCATCTCCTGGCCATACTCATCTATTAGATAAGTCATTAAAACCATGAAATCCGCTATATAATATGGTAGTGGTTTATTATAATATCTCCAAGTTAACTTGGCCCTTGAATTAACTAAATTACAATTGTTTCAGCCCGATTGGAGGCACTACTACTCTTGTAATCAGGAAGATTGTTAGGCTTAATATTAGTACCTCAGTGGTGTAAATTTGCCTCTCAATCAGCCCGATTACATTTCATCATACAGCTGACGAAATACAATAAATAGGGATAATAAAAATATGGAGTTTAAATTATGACGCACCCCTAATATGGACTTCAGCAGGCCTCCCAGTAGTACAGGTACTCCCTATTTGGGCCACCCATGTGCAAGTACTATTGTGCTGGTTACAAGGATTGACATAAATTAAAAATAGAACTCTAATTGATTTTTCATTAGATTTTAAAATTCAATTAATTTTGTGCCATGGTTTCACTTGGTTCAGCCAAGTGGATCCCATAATCGGTCATAATAAATTATATTATAGCTATTATTAGCTACAATAATCGGGTCATTTAGATGCAATAAAGGTGGTTTTGAGGTGAAACTGATTTATGAAATTATGCAGATAAATTGACAAAAGATCAAAGGGTCCATCAATGGGAGTAATCTATTAGCATTGATGGCTCACTCAAAGGGTTTATTTTTGAGTTAACCATCAAAATCTAACAGATGTTACAATGCCATCATGGTAGTGGTGGACTTTTCCATAAAGTTTGCCCACTTTATCTCTTGAAGAACCACAGTAACCGTGGCAGAGATGGCTAGGCTCTTCATATCCCACATGTTTGCTCTTCATGGGGTCCCCCAAGAGATAATTACTGATTGGGAGCCCCAGTTTACTTCTGTCTCATAGGAAGAGTTGTGTAAGGCTCCTCAGATCCATCCCTGCCGTTCAACTGCCTATCATCCCCAATCAGATGGGCAGATTGAACGAGTGAACCAGTGAATTAAACAGTTTCAGCGGTGTTACAAATACGTGAATCATTCAGATTGTTTCTCACCTTATTATGGCTCAGTTTAACTACAACACTTTACATGCGTCTATTGATTATTCCCCATTCTCGCCAGAAATGGGTTAAATTCACCTTTAATATGTAACCTAGTTGTGGATCAAGAGTTAAAGCGGTGGTGGACATTGCTAAGACTATAAAGAAAGTACACCAGGGGGTCTCCACAAGTCTGGAGGCGGCAATGCAAGTTTATAAGGAGAACGCTGATGGAAAAAGATGGGTGGGTCCAACGTACAAAGAAGGGGATCTCATAGTGCTTGATGCTCAAAACATCCCTATTAAGCTGCGATGCAAAAAGCTGGAACTAAAGATAATTGGCCCTTACCACGTTGTTAGAAAGGTGGGACATGCCTTATAACAGTTGTATTTTCCCTCTTCATTTCAGATTTTCTCTGTCTTTCATGAGAGCAAATGACGTTGTTCAAAGGCCCCCACCAGAGACTCCTGAGGCTTATCTCAGGGATGGGGCACCAGAGTGGGAAGTGAAGGAGATAGTAGCCTCCAGCCATGTAAAAAGAAGGCTTGAGTACCTGTTATCCTGGAAGGGATTCGATGCAGGGGAAAACAGTAGGGTACCAGCGCGTGACTGCACATATGCCAAAGACTTGATTGACGTTTTCCACAAGCATGTTTTCCAGGCTGCTGGACCTCTGTCAAAGCAAACCGTTGCTGCAATGAAGTTGGCCCTATCCCAAAATAACTTTTCCCTGGTACAAGTCCCTGGAGGGGGTGGAGCCCCAAAAGAACGAGAGTGTAATGACATGGCTTGATGATGACATGATAATTGGGACCATTATCTAGGAAAAGCTGCATGTCAGGAGGCCAAAAGGTGAAGTTGTCAGGTCTTCCTGAACTCAACCATACCTTTGACCAATGCTATGTTAAAGAAAGATATTCCCAGGTTGGTCTTAGGGGATGCGAGAGAAGTTTGGTCCTAAGTTAAAGCGGTGCTTTAAAATAAACCTGCCACATACAAAAAAATGACGGTTTGCTTCAATTGCTTGGTGAACAGGGTCTCAAAAACTGTTCAGTTTTCAAAATTTTCAGTTTGGGTTATCCTTACTTACAATCAATAAGCCAAGTTAGTTCAATCGCAGCTATAATATATTACCAACTGAAAGTGTGCGCTTATTGGTGCACCTTGGCTTAATACCACTTCCAGCTATTGATTATTTCCCCAAATTTCCTTATATTTGGTCACTTGGGACCAGTATCTCTCATTGGTCGACTTCCTCCATAATAAATAGCCCTTTGTTAGTATCCATTTAATTTATGATAACTTGGGCTAGCCTGTGCATGGACCTCTTTAAGGGAGGTCTCATGCAATGTCAGCCATTTGATTTGCACAACTGTATCTCTCTCCTCTGGTGCACTGCTGGGCTGCCCTTGTTTCCTCCAGCCTAGGCCACCTTTGCACTCCAGCCCAGAGCACCGCTTGGGTATGGACCCCATTTTGGGGTTCACACCAGCCTTGTTGTTAGTCAGGTTTTTATTCGTTTAAATATTGTTAACCACCCTAACGCTAAGTTACTCATGCTAGCACACTCTGCAGGGTCTACTAACTTTACTACTGACAACTAGTTTCCTTGCGTTGGTCCTGTGCACTGTGCACCACCACGCTGGGAACTGGAGATTTATAAACACTCTCTTTATAGAAGGGGAAACAACTGATTGTTTCAGTTTGGGTGTTGTTATAGCTGAATTGGGCCATAGAGAGATGGGAAACAAAATTGAATGGTCTGCGGCAATGTAACACCACAGGAACTGCTCCAAGCACTGGCTCTCATTCATTCTGCCACTCTGATTGGAGGTGATAGGCAGTTGAACGGCAGAGACGAATCTGAAAATTCTTACACAACTATAATCATAAGACAGAAGTAAACTGGGTCCCCCTAATCAATATCTTTTGGGGGAACCCATGGTGAGCAAACATGTGAGATACGAAGAGCCTAACCATCTCTTCCGCGGTTACTGTGGTTCTGCAAGGGATAAAGGGGTGAACTTTGTAAAACGGTCCTCCACTACCATGATGGCGTCGTAACCATCTGATACAGGTAACTCTACAATAACATCCACTGATACAGAAGTCCAAGGGCCTTCAGCCTTTTGAACTGATAACCAACAACCCCATGAGAGGCTGGCGAATTTGGCTTCATTTTGATTGCAGACCAAACACTCCTTACAATACCTGTCAACCTGAGCGGCTAATCGCTTCCAATTTTTAGTGCCCCTGATTAGCTTTAGAGTCTGCTTTCCCAGGATGGCCACCGGCGATTCTATCAATATGGTCTGGGATGATTTCCAGTTGAAGTGCCCTGCAAGAACCCATAGGCGCCCCTGGAACCACACCATCTCCTCCTTCACATGATAACCCCTGGTAATGTCCTCCTGATTTAACTTTCTCTTGATGAGGACCATAGTTTACTTTGCTCACAACGGTTGTGAAAGGAATACCTTTTGAACATACCATATTCTCATGATTTTATAAGAGGAGCAAGCGCTGGCCCATGGGCCAATGAAGAGGGAGGTTGAGACACATGCTTACCCGGTGAAATCATTAAGAGGGTAATATTCATCTCTACCTCCCTAGGATCAGGAGCTAGTGCAGGGTTTTGGCTCAAAGCTCCGCAAAACCATTCTCCTTGCCCTTTGTAAAATCATATGAAAACACAAATTGGTCCAAGGTCTCATGCCAGCGGGTTTGCTGTGGGGTTAGAAAATGAGGTGAGCGGTAGTACATCAAGGCACGGTTATCTGTACAAACGTGGAATAATTGGGATGAGCCATGTAAGTGATGACGCCAATAGGTAAGCGCCTCAATCAAATCAAGTAACTCTTTGTCATAAATGGCGTAGTTTATCTCAGGCAGAGACATCTTTGAAAAAAATCCCGACAGATGCTCTATTTTATCTTCAACTACTTGTAATAAGGCTGCCGCTATGGCGAAGTTATAAACATCAATAGCCACAATGAACAACATTTTGGATCTACATGGCGAAGAAAGGACGTGGACAACATGGTGCTTTTTACAGCCTGGAAGGCATCCTGCAAATGAGGGATCACTGGAGCACTTTAGCTCCAATCGCCTTATACAGGGACACCACCACCTCAGAAAGATTTGGTGTGAATTTCTTAAGAAATGTACGTGTATCTGAAAAAACTCCTATATTCCTTGGATGGAGTTTGTGTGTGCCACTCATAAATTGCCTTCTCCTTGTCTGAATAAAAGTGCCCTTGGTCAAACACGACTTTGCCCAGAAAGGTAATCTTAGCCTTGAAAAATTCACATATTATGATTTTAAGCGTAAGATCAGCTGCCCTCAAACGCTCCACCACCTGACATAAGTGCACTTCATGGGACTAATGATCAGGGGAAAACGATAGGATATCATCCATGTAAGCTATCGCGCATACCCCCAGCATGTCCCCCAAAGCCGCATCAATATGACTTTAAAAGATAGCAGGGTCATTTTAAGCCCAAAGGGAAAGACCCAAAACTGGAAAATTCCTTTTCTGGTCTATAATGCGGTCAACCACTCCTGGACCTTCTTAATCCAGATCTGGTTAAACCATTTAGACAATCCAGTTTGGAAAATACTTTTGCCTTCTCCTCATAGCGAGCAATCTGTGAGTCCAGTGGGATGGGAAGCAATTCTGGTACTGTAACGTTTTTAGATTTCCATAATCTACGCATGAGCATAAGGTACCATCTGCTTTCTCCACAAAGAGAAGTGGGGAACATACTTGGGAGGTACGCCGAGATATTGCGCCTTTAGAAACCTTCTTTTTAACCCAAACATCTAAGGCCGCTTCCTCCCATACAGTCAAAGGGTATATGGAGAAGATATAGGCACCATATCAAAGGTGAGATTGAATTCACAATTAAACTTCAAATGATCTGGTAGTACATTGGCTGAAGCCACATCAAACGAAAATTCCAGACCCTCCAAACAGGAAGGTAGGTGAAACTCTAAAGAGGGCTTCAGCAATGGACCAAGGCTAAGGGTGTGAATATTGCCTATGGGGAAGATCGCCTTGAAAATTTGTATCATATAATGGGATAACTAATATATGACTATTCTCCAAAGCTATAGACAAGGTATTTTCTAAGTTGGTTTTGACTTCTAACTATTGCTACCACTTTACTTTCAAAATAAAGGGTACTAGAAGTTTTTGATAGCTTGGAAGCGGTCAGCCAAAAGGTAATTAGCAACTAAATAATCTACTAACCCCAGAACTTTTAGCGTGGGAATATCTTGGAAAGCCCCTCCCCATACCATACCACCTGGCAAGTAATTCACTCATGGTAATCGGCTAGGTCTTGGTCAATAAATCATTCAGAGACTCCTGTATCCACCAAAAACTGTAGTGCTGTTTTATCTAAAGAGGTTGAAAGGGGTAGAAGTCAACAAAAAATCTCCAGAATGGTCTTATTCAAAGCAGAAAACGCCAATACTTCACCAGAAAATTTTTCCTCAGGAAAAAGCATGCCCCCAGGATAGGTGTTTTCATTATAGAACGGAGAGGGATAATTAGCCACTATTAGAACTGAGGCCACATATTCCACCATATCTTCAGCAATTGCATGACATTGTTATATTGCAAAAAGTAACTTTTTTCCACTGCCTGTGTTCTAAAAATCATTGTAGGAGCAAACGCGGGTTCTCTGGGATGATCTGGAATACTGAAATTGGTTCCAAACTAGAGCCAAAAGAGATGATATTTGGCTTGTTTTTATATAGGGGCTAGCATTATAAAACGCACTTTGGAACATGAATGACCCCATACTCAATTTAGTGGCGGGTAGTGAATTGTTATCCAAGGTTATCACCACCAGGCCTTTTTCCAATGATCTCATCTGTACTGTCCAAATGTGGTGCCAAGAAAAAAATTAATAAAACCGTTTGCATCAATTTCAGGAGAGAATCAGGGCTTCATGACACTCAGACAGTGAAATGTCAATATCCACCAGGTATGATCAAGAAGGGTCGATACTTTCCAGTTGGAGGTAGCAAGAATAACGCCAAGAAACTCCAACCATTGGCACAATGAGAAAACAGTGGTGAGCCCCAACGCGGCCATGACCAACAACTGGCGCACCCAATTCACACTTTGCAAAAGTCTCACATGGATAATTATAGTGCACGGAAAATAAGTTAGTTGGTTGACTAATGTAAGTAGAGTGTATGTAACTCTCCCATTTTCAGCGAGATGGGGCAAGATGATCAGCCACTCCGCCATAGAACTATCATAAGCAGGATGGTAAACAGGGCACCGCAGAGGATTCCAGAGCAAATGGAACACAGGGCAAGGGTGTTCAGAGCAGTATATGGAAGGAGAGAGCAAATAAATAACCAAACTTGGTTGGACTCCAAAGAGGAGTCCATATCCAAGTGGATATCAGTGCAGGAGTGCTTGGACACTTTTTTGGAGGGGACCAGGGCGCCTAAGCAGTGCACATGATATGTGTGATAATTTAGTTGAATTAAACTGACCAACGCTGTTATAGATCTCCTCAAGGAGGTCTGCGCATAGGTTTACACAAAAAAACATATTATAAACGTAAAGCTTAATGGGGATTTTTATTAGGAAAGTTGACCAACGAGAAGGTTGATCTCAAGGAAACATACCTAAACATTTGGGGGGAATTATCAATCAGTGGGAGTGGTGCTAAGCCTAAGTGCACCAATAGGCGCATGCCTTCATTGTCAGGGTACTATAGCTTGAAACTGCCTGAACTTGAGTTATTGATTGTAAGCAAATTATGATCCAAGTTAGAAATTCAAAAATTGAATGTGTTTTGAAACCCCGTTTGCTGAACAGCCAAAGGGAACTGTTGTTCTTTGTGATATACCTGATGCGTTTTAAAGCCCTTGCTTTAACGCAGGGCCAGGCATCACGCACATCCCCAGGACTAACCTGGGCATATTTCGCCTGAACCCAGCATTGGTCCATGGTATGTTTGAGGTCAGGAAGGCCTGCTAAGTTAACCTTTTTGGCCTCCTGACGACCATCTTTATACTTAGAGTTGGTACCCTCAATCATGTCAAGCTATAACACAATGGGGCATAGTGGTTCCTACAATTTTAGAAAGAAACTCATTGAGCAATGAGAAACAAAACTTTATGATTCTATTATGACAGAGGTTAAGATAAGCAAATATCTCACTTGTTTAAAACAAATTGTGCGTATTTGTCAAAAAGAAGATTTAATTGATAATGTAAAGATAAATGAGGCTTTTAGAGTCTAATTTGAGTCAATACTTTATACAACAAGATTATATTTTATATTAGCTAGCAAAAATTAGAGAAAATTATAAGTAGGGTATAAATTCAATTCAACTATCCCAAGAGGTCATCGTAAATTAAATGTAGAATTAGGATACTAATTTTGAATGTAATTTAACAATAATATAAAGGAAGCCAATTGAAGAAGTTGTAATCTATCTTAACATGAACAGAAACTGTCTTGGTGAAACAAAGAACTTAATTTTATCTTAGAAAAGTGATAAAATTCATTATTTTTTATGAGTCCAGTTACATAAATTATAATTTTTGGTCTAGTCAATATAAATTTATCATGAACTTACCCCTTCTGGCCAACTGTAAACCATTCTACTTATTATTAATTGAATAATTATAAGTCTTGACTAAAGAACAAGGCCTTGGCGCTTACAATTCCAGAAAAAAGGTTATAGAGTGTTACATGAAAAATAAACAGAAGAGCGATATAAGAACTCTAAAAATCTGCTTGGAATGTGGAATGGGGATAAAACTTGTGTGTTAGACACTTTCTATTGTAGCTGAGAAATAAGAATTTTTTAGGTCAAATTTTGCCAAAAAGGGGAAATGTCAGCCATTTGTGATTCTCAAATGCCATTAAGAGCGATTTTAATGATAATGTTGAGGATATTGGCCAAAAGACCCTGGCTGATTCACGGTGGAATTCCATTAATTGGGGTAATACCATTACAAAACCTGCTTGGGCGATTAATGAAAAATTGAACGGTCAGATTTCCACTTTCACACGACAGATCTTGGGGCAACCAACAGAAGGTACTCCCCCAATCACAACCAAGTCCTTCAAAACACCTATGCAAGGGTCACCCCTTTTATAGTGTGGCAGAGGTCCCCTGAGGTGAAAGTAATTTATCTAGTAGTGATTGGTTAAAGTACATCAAAACATTACCATATGGGTACATACTGTCCCAAAACCCCAACCTTCGTTTTATCAAAAATTATCTCATTTTACCCAATATTTGATAGGAGCGAAACCCATATTACCCTATTTGGAGACACCAAAGCAATTCCAAACCTATCCCCAAATTTCCCCCAATCCTTTAAAAAGCTTAAATATTGATTGGGTGGATATCAAGGGGATCATTTTTCCTTTATTAGCTCACGCTCCTAATAAAATTTTATAAAAAATCCAAGTTTTACTAGAGATATTTATTTTATAATTTTATTTTTGCTTTTGAGGGATCCTGCGACATAAGCACCAGCGAGCACTAGAGAGCTGGATTTATACAAATTGGTGCTCACTACAAGGGGGCCCTGTACACTAAAAACTATCAAAATGGAGGCTACAACCATAAGTAACCCTCCCACTTTTCCTCTACATGGCATCACATTTAGATGCTCTGGAAAAGCAACTAATAAGCGCTCTAGCCCGACTCATTGAACTTGAGCAGCGCCCTCTAAACCCATGTTTTAGACAAGTGTATCCCTGGAGAAGGGAGTATTGCTACATTTATGTATGTTTATGAAGCTGCCATGGATGTTGCAACAGATAAGCAAAAAGTAAAACACATCCTTCCTTGTTTAAGCAGCCTAGCGCAAGAGATGATAGTTCCTAACCTGGACCCTCTGCACATCTGGGCAGAGGTGAAAAAGGCTCTTCTAGCTGAATTCGGATCAAAGCAAAGTCTATTTCAGGGAAAAACAGGCCTTTATGCGCCTTAGTATATATGAAGGTGAATCAACCATTGCCTTTGATGAACGATTTTATCTTGCTGCACAAAAGTTGTCAACCACAACATGCTCACCCTAGATGATGCTATCGCCGCTCTGTTATCTGGGTTAGTGTCTCAGCCTTCTCTAGCCAGACATTTCATCTCAGTGAAACGCCACTTCAAAAACATCTGCAATATTATAAGGCTTTGGTAGAAAAGGCCGAATTCCAATTAGGTGCAAAACAAATGTCATCGAGGTGAAACCTTCAGTTCTAACCATTAAGGAGTTATCACCGGTTGAACAGTTGGGAGCAAGCTCACCTGTGCCTATCCTCCCTACAAAACTTGCTCCCACTGTGCGACTTAAAAAGGTTATCACTCCTATTTATGAACTGAAGCCCTGTAAGGTAGTAAGAGCCATACCCTGCACAAGCTCACTAAAGCTGCTGTGCCTACCCCTCCAGTTGACGTGTCAAATGCGGCCCCTAAGGCTACCCAATCTTCTGTGACCATCTCTCCTACCTCCATTACAGCCTTGCCCGTTGTTGAGAATACCCTTGGGGAGGAATCTGAGGAGGGTTATGATGACGTTGGTTACTACATATTGGGAGCCCCCACAGAAATAGATGTGCCTGATCAATTGTACGCTGAAGGAGTAGACGAGACCACCATTCCTGAGAAAACGTACCTCAGCCAAATACTAGGGAGTCCAAAAGTTATTGACACTGCCAGCGATGGTGACAGTTTTTAGCTGGCTTGGTACGCCCTCTTCATCGGGTTCATACCATAAAAACAAATTATGGATAAATACCCTGAGACCGCTAAAAAGTTAACCTCTTATTCTGGCTCAATGAGGTCTTAGCTTTGTCATCTAGATTTGGAGGAACACTCACTAATGTTGAAGTGGTCATTCAAAAGGTCCGAATACTAGCCATCCTGGACACTGGTTCCCCAGTCAACGTGATCTCCACTAAGCTCATTAAGAAGATGAAGCTAGAACCTGACTTGGAGTACACACAAGAATTTTGAACCACTGGCCCCACCAATACCCGTGCTTTTGGGGCATACTCACCCTTCCCATTCGAATTGGGAAGCTTATCCTATCAGCCCCTGATGTGGCTTTGGACAACAACGCATATGATATGCTCATCAACACCCAATTTATGATTGAGTACGAGGGAATAATCAACATGAAGCAAGATTTCCTCTCATTACTCAACTACGAAGTCACCTTAGTATTATCCAATAAAGAACCCAGAAAGTACGAATACTCTTGCATGGTTGAATACCCTTTTTCAGCTATAACCTTGTCATATTCTACTTCCAGCCAAAATACAAAGAAATTACCCAATTCAGTTGATTCTGGGGGTGGTTATTCCTTTCTATGTGGCAGATGAGGTCTTTATTAAGCCTGAGGAACAAAGAGTGGTTGACACTAAAATCACACTACAAATCCCACATCATTGCTTGTTGCACCTTTTAAGTCATGAAAGAGTTAGCCCCTTGGAGCCTCGTGTCTTGCCTGTGATCTTGGACCCAGCCTACCAGAGGCCAATTACCTTCTACTAGGAAAACTCACCAGAAAAGACACGATCATACATAAACACCAGGAGATTGGCAGAGGTTTCCTACTCCCAGTAGAGGACATTGAACATATCCACCCCGTTGACTCTATGGCGGATTTGGGCTTACCCATGAACAACATGGTGTTCACCTTGCCCAATGTTCATATTTCGGATAGGCTGACCCCAGAGGAGTTGGAAAAAGTTCATACCTTGTTAGACGAATACAGCGACATATTCTTCAAATTGGATACTGACTATGGCCACAAGAAGGGCTGGTGCCACTCCATTGATGTGGGTGATTCCTGGCCTATAAGGTCCAAATCTTATCGTAAGTCAAAGGTGGAGGAACAACAGATGAGGACGGAGCTCCAGAGGTTATTAGACGCTAAGTTACTCATTCCTTAACAAAGCCCTTGGTCTTCACCCCTCTTACTAATTAAAAAGAAAAATGGAGGTCATTGGATTGTCATGAATTACTTTAGGTTAAATAGCCTCACTAAAAAGGATAGATATCCTATCCCTCGCATTGATGACGCCCTGGCCCAACTCTCTGGCTCTAACTTCTTCTCCGCCATGAACTTGGCCAGTAGCTATTGGCAAATGGACCTTTCTCCTCAAGATCAGGAGAAATGTGCTCTTATATGTAGTGAAGGTCTCTTCCAACCCACACGATTTCCCCAAGGGTTGTGCAACTCACATGCCTCTTTCCAGCATGTGATGGAGCACATCTTGCAGGACCTCAAGTTAACTTGTGTCATCAACTATCTTAATGACATCACAGTGTTCTCAAAAACATTCAAAGAACATCTTGATCACTTGAAGGAGGTGTTTCAACGGTTACATAAGTCTAATATTAAGGTGAAGCCCTCAAAGTGTACCTTCTTCGAAAGGAAATTGGATTTCCTTGGTCACTCCATTTCCCAAGAAGGAATTCAACCCATGCAGGACAAGGTCGAAGCTGTCTCAAAAAATGCCGCCCCCTAAAAATCAACAGAATATTCGGGTATTTCTAGGGATGATGGGGTATTACCATCAGTTCATCCCTAAATTTGCCCAACTCAGTGAGCCCCTTGTCCGGCTTTTAACAAAGAATACCCCTTTCTATTGGGGTGCTGAAAAAAAAGCTGCTTTTGAGATGATGAAGCAACTACAACAGCAATGCCCTATCCTACAGCACCCAGATTATATTAAACCTTTTATCTCATTCACTGACACCTTGGACTATGCTGTTGGGGCCATTTTAGCCCAATTAGATGAACATTGTGTAGATCATCATGTATCCTATTTTAGTAAGATGCTGTCAAAGGCGAAACGCAACTACAGTTTAACAGAGAAGGAGTGCCTTGCTGTTCTGTTAGCTGTAAAACACTACATCTTTTCTATATGGAACCACCTTCACTGTGGTTACGGACCATGTATCCCTAAAGTGATTACAGAACATGAAGGATACTACTGGTCAGCTAGATTGCTCGTCTCTAAAACTCCATTCTCATGAAATGAAAATTGAACACCGTGCTGGAACCCATCACTTGAATGTTGATGGGTTGACTTGGCTACCAGTCTTTCACTTAGATAATAGTGAGGTGGAGAGGTTACATGACCTCTTAATGACCCCCAATGAATGGGAGGATGAGGATGAGCCTGTTCAGAAGATGTTAGTCCAGAACTTTCATAACATCAAAGTTGATAAATAGGAAGTTTTATAAGCAGGTGGGGACAAAATGGATACCTTACCTTTGACCCTCAGAACGCATACCTGCTATCTTAGAAGCTCATTCCACCCTAGGATATGGAGGAGCAAAGAAAAGTTATGTGTGGATTAAGGATCGGTTTTATTGGAATGGTATGATGGAATCTATTGTTGACGTCTTGGAAGCCTGCCTTACGTGTAAGAAATAATCCAGTTTCAAAACTAGATACCAGTATCAACCAACTACCCCTCAACAACCGTTCCACACCATCATCTTGGATGTAGTAGGTCCCCTTCCTCAGTCTACTAGTGGAAACAGATATATCCTAGCAGCTATTGACCACTTCACTAAGTGGGTTGAAGCCGTGGCTCTTCCTGCTCAAATGGCAAAACCACCGCCACCTTTTTACATCAGTACATCTTCACAAGTCACGGCTGACCCAAGTACTACTCTTCAATAATGGTAAGAACTTCACCTCCAGAGTAGTCAAAATCCTGGCCACATCTATGGGAACACAAAAACTTTTCTCAGATCCATATAACTCTTCCACCAATTGGATCATGGAAAGAGCAAATGGAACCTTGGTTTATATTCTTCATTAACTGGCCTCCTCCGATCCTCTTCACTGGGATCAATATCTACTCAGTTCTCATATGGCATACCAGATTAGCTATCTCTGGATTTAAAAAATGTCTCCATTCCATGTCTTTTATGGGCGGTAACCAGGCATATCTGCCCTCTTAGCTAAGTATGTATTCTCTTCTAGAGTGAGGAACTGGAGAAAGTTATGAGAAGATTGGCTCAGCGCATAATTCAATTCCAATCTGAAGTTATGACCAATTTAGCAAAAACAGTGTCAAAAGAAGGGCAGGCTGCCAATGAGTTCCAAACCCTCCTACCTACATCCCAAGTGTCTGACATGGTGTTGTACTACCATAACTTCATCACTCCTAGAACCGGTAAGCTTGGATCAATTTGGGAGGGTCCCTTCACCATCATCTACAAAATAAGAAATGAGTTTTCCATCAAATCTCTAGCTACTGGTATCATCATTAATCGCATACATGGCCATTTCCTATGTCCATATTCTCCCCCAACATTCTTGAGGGGGTGATGTTGGACATTTGCCCTTGATCTGTAAAAATAAGAATTTTTTAGGTCAAATTTTGCCAAAAAGGGAAATGTCAGCCATTTGTGATTCTCCAATGCCATTAAGAGCGATTTTAATGATAATGTTGAGGATATTGGCCAAAAGACCCTGGCTGATTCACAGTGGAACCCCATTAATTGGGGCAATACCATTAAAAAACCTGCTTGGGCGATTAATGAAAAATTGAACGGTCAGATTTCCACTTTCACATGATGGACCTTGGGGCAACCAGCAGAAGATACTCCTCCAATCAAAACCAGGTCCTTCAAAACACCTATGCAAGGGTCACCCCCTTTTATAGTGTGGCGGAGGTCCCCTGAGGTGAAAGTAATTTATCTAGTGATGATTGGTTAAATTACATCAAAATATTACCACATGGGTATATACTGCCCCAAAACCCCAAACTTCATTTTATCAAAAATTTACTCACTTTAACTAAGATCTGATAGGAGCAAACCCCATATAGTCTAATTTAGAAGCATTGAAGCTATTCTAAACCTATCCCCAAATTCCCCCAACCCTTGAAACAGTTTAATTATGGATTGGGCAGATATTGAGGGTATTGTTTTTCCTTTATTACTGTAATGGGCGGGTTCAAGCCAATACGCAATGAATGAATTAGGCAATAAGAGTCAAGTTATTGACCATACTAGGTACAGGCCCACAGAGGCCCATCCCCAAACCCAACTGCCATGACTCGTCATTGCCACTTATTCTTGGACCATTGTTCCCATTATACTGCACATTAGTAGCAGGGTCTGGGACCAGGATAGGCCAATAACGATGCCAATGCCACAACGAGCTCACGGGTGGAGCTCATGACCTGGATCTGATCCAAAGGCTTCTTTTTCCTTATTTATTTGTAATTTCCTCTTAGAAGATACAACTTCCCTTCAGAGCTGCCACATCTTCCCTTAAATAATATGTTGCACTATCAAACAGGCTCTTCATTTTGTTAAGTTCCTTCAAACCCTGACCACCACATCATTAGCGAAGAATTGCCATCCCACTGGATCACCATCCACGCCCCACATAAGCCTGTCGTCATTTCATGGAGGTGATTCAGATTTGGGATGGCGATTTCACCCAGCTCCAAACCTACCAAATTTGGTGCCCGTTGAACCAGGGCCACATTCAGATCAACTTACACCCATTCCAAGTCAATGCATGGATCAGGTGCCTCCTGATCCGTTACATCACCCCCCTGTGAAGACCAGGACTCCTGGACCTTCTCTGGGCACCGCGCACAGTCCTCCGTCATCTGCCATGTTGACTCCTCCACCAGATAGCCCTTCCACTTCACCAACAACCGCTGTTGGCCTCTCACCCACTTGGCATCCAGTATCCGTTCTACTTCATATTCT
Source organism: Massospora cicadina (assembly GCA_022478985.1). Lineage (NCBI taxonomy): Eukaryota > Fungi > Entomophthoromycota > Entomophthoromycetes > Entomophthorales > Entomophthoraceae > Massospora > Massospora cicadina. Next base: position 97,280 of record JAKSZP010014741.1, read on the forward strand.
GGGATCTCCCCCTCTTTAGGATTCAACAGACTGGAATGCTCAGGCCCCTCACCTCCCAAAAGCCTGCAGCTGGGAGGTGTGAATTACTGGGTGGGCTCTGGAACCTGCCAGCAAACTCAACTCAAACGCAACCTGATTAATCGCTCTGATAATCTGGTATGGGCCCAGGAACTTTGGACCCAAATTACAACTCTTTACAGGGACAGCATAGTTCTTGGCTGATACCAAAGCCCAGTCCCCGGGTTTAAATGATGGATCCGGCACCCTTTGTAAATCAGCCTACCGTTTCTGCTGAGCTACCGCCTGCTCTAAGTTCCCCCATAGCGTCCTCCTAATTTCTGACATGGTATATCAATTCATCCGCCCCCTGACATACGCCCTTTGTAGATCCCCCATTTGACTTTGGGTTGAGTTCATGGTTCACGAAAAATGGCGACATTCCTGACAAGAATTGCAAATTGTTATTGTACATGAACTGAGCCATCCTGACCCATGATACCCAGTCATTTTGATGATCGGACATGTAACACCGCAGATACTGCTCAAGTATCTGGTTCACTTTCTCCGTTTGACCATCAGATAGCAGATGAACGCCGAGGACTGACCCAGTCTGATATCCAAGCTTCCCAATAAACTCAACCAGAATTTTGAAATGAATTGTGAGCCACGATCAGAAATAATTTTCTCAGGTAGGTCATGTCAAGAAAAACACCTCATAGATGAAAACTTTTGCCACATCCTTCGCTGAAAAACTCCCGGTGCATGGGAAGAATTCAGCGTATTTGGTAAGTCTGTCTACAACCACCATAATCGCGTCCTTCCCCTGCACCTTTGAAAGTCCTACTATGAAATTGACGCTGATCAAACTCCAAGGGGTCTGCAGTATTGGCAATGGATTCAACTTTCCTGAGGGCGGTTTCCTTGATGGCTTTGACTTTGTACATACCAGACACTCCCGCATGTACTTCTGGACATCCTTATGAAGGCTAGCCACAAATACTCCCACTGCACCAACTCCATTGTCTTCCCCACCCCCGGATGACCCACCAATGGATGGTCATGGAAAGCCTGGATTACCTTCCACCGTAATGATGGATTGGGAACCCATACTTGCGACTTGTGGTAAAGCATCCCAACCTTCTTCATGAAATCCGCGCGGTATTGGTGCAGCTGACCTTCTGCCATTTCAGCCTTCAACCTTCATGTGAACTCCACGATCCTCTGCTTCCGGAGAAACTCCTCCCCCAACTCACACCCTCCATCTTTAACCATCGTGAACTGATCTGGATGGAGCATTGTTGCAGTGTTGAACTCCTCCAATTCCCCCTTCTCATACACAAAAGCTCCATCTCGGCTGTACCAATCTGCCAGGACATTCAAAGTGCCAGGCCAGTACTCCACCCAGAAGTCATAGCAGACCAGCTCCACATGCCACCTGGCTTGTCGCTGGTTCATCTTCCTGGGTTGGCAATAGTACTATAAGGCCTTGTGGTCCATTCAGATAACAAAAGGATGTCAGGAATAGAGGAGGTGATGTTGCCATTCACGCAAGGCTGCCAACACTGCCAACAGTTCTTTATCATATATCAGTTAGTTCATTTCCGTGAGGAGCAGCTTACAGCTGTAGTAGCACATGGGATGCTCCAACCCATCTTCCACCTCCTGAAGCAATACTGCCCCCACAGCATAATTTGAGGCATCTGTCTCAACCACAAAAGGTTTCCTTGGATCATATGGGACAACACTGGTGCAGTAAGTAGTTTACCCTTTAATAATTCAAATGCCCGCTCTTCCTCCTTTTTCCATATGAATGGAACATCCTGAGTCAACCGCGTAAGTGGTAAGGCTGTTTTGGGAGAGATTCTTCACAAACACATGAAGGAAGTTCAAGGTACTCAAGAAACTTTGCACCCACATCTGATCCGTGGGAGCCTTCCTGGCCCAAACTTCTTGGAGCTTATCCGGACACACCCCTAATCCATCCAGAATACCACGCTGCCAAGAAATGTCACTGAACTCTGGTTGAACTCACACTTTGAGGGATTCAACTTCGAACCCACTTGGTCTATTGCCCCCAAAACTTCCCAAACGTTGCAAATGTGTTTCTCCTGGGACTGCGAGAACACTAAGATATCATCCATATAGGCGGCACAGCAACGTCCAATCATCCCCCCAAGGACATGATCTATCATCCGTTGGAACACTGCTGGAGCGTTCTTCAGCCCGAATGGCATTACACGGTATTGGTACACCCCTAGGTGGCACTTGAATGCCGTGTATTGCTGACGCTCTGGCCTCACCAGAATTTGATTAAACGCATCCGCCAGGTCAAGCTTTGTAAACACTGTGCATCCATTAACCAATGGAAGAATATCCTCCAAAAGTGGCATCAGATATGGATTCACCTCCATGACCGCGTTTAGATGATGAAAATCCACACATGGGCGTAAGTCGCCACTCGCCTTTGGTACTAACAACACAGGAGATACATTGGAGACTGGAGGGCTCAATCAAACCCTTATCTAGAATGGACTCCACATGGCTCTCCAGAGCTTCCCTGGCCCATTCATTTAGAGGGTAGACCAGACATCCCTTGAGGAGTTCTATACCTCTTTTGAACTGAAACAAAAATGCAAATGAGACCATAGGGGAGAAAGGTGAACTTCCAATGGCCCAAACACATCCATGAAGTCACTGTATTCGGGTAGAGCTCTACCTCCTGCATTCCTTCTAAGCTCCTGCATCCACTTGGGATGTCGCCCCCAACCTCCATCTTCCACGTCATGCGAGGCCCAATCTGGGGTGATAAGGTAATTGTTTTCCACAACACATCAATCAGTGGCTGGAAACAATGCCACCATCACATCCCCAGCACCACAGGGTGGGCCAGACTCCGAATCACACAGAAACCCTCTTTCAACCAATAAAGGATTCTGCCAAATGACAATTAAGGGCTCCAGATCCCATGAGGGGGCTCTTCTTAATACATCTGCGAACACCACCTCCAGACCCCTTCTCATTTCTGACTGCAAATGTTTTGCTAAAACAAACTCCATATCATTCTTTGGCCCCTGTATCCACCAGGGCCAGCACCTTCTTGATTTGGCCATGCAAATATAGATCGACCAGAATAAATAACATGGGATAAAGCGAAGAAGAAAGTTTAATGTTAAAAGCATTTTTAGATTGCAAGTTTGTGGGTAAAGTAGGCCGGGGGCTATAGCGCTGTCTGGGTCCTGGACCTGCTCTTCCTGACTCTTCACTGCCACTCTGATGGGGCCCCATGGACATTTCCAAAATTCTGTGGAGAACCCCGCCAGCCTCCTCATCCTCTATTAGTAATGATGGGCGACAGGACTCTTCCCGTGGATGACATATCCTCTCTCCAGTTTTGGGCCAACGCCAACTGCTTTTCCACCTGTATTGCCAGGGCAATCTCCTCCGCCAACAAACCCTGAACTTTAGCAGCCGCCATGGCAGCCAACATGTCTGCCTGCAGCCCCTGTATGAACATTTGTGATGATTGTGAGTCCAAAACCCTCGCTGCTTTTGCCAATGGCTGGAAAATCTGCCCATATTCCTCCACCAAACCTCGACCCTGCTCCACAGTCAACAAAGCTGACCATGCCTCATCTTGCGCCTCGTCTGGACAAGCCACCCGGTTGATCCAGACCACACACTCATCCATGGATCCTGGCAGGCGTCCTTGCTCCTCAACCAACTCTTGCATCCACCTGGAAAGTTCTGGAGGTAGTGCATCCACAATTTGCATGATCTGCAATGAGAGAGGTCTCCCCACCTGTTGCCTGAGCCAACCGCTTGAAAACAAATCTGCGACGCCACTTGGTATATTTTTTCCAAGGCCTTTATTGGCAAAGCTGCTTGACCTTTTTGGGTTGCAGGACCTCCGGGGCATTCCTCCCTTATTATGGGCCTCGAGCTGCACACTTGAATCACTTCTCTTATTATGAACATAAGCGAGAAGCTCACCATCACCACTGTTAACACATGGCAGTACCATTCCTCCCCACCTGGGACCTCCTCCTCCTCCTGGGGGCCCCACAAAACCAACAAGAAAGTATTTGAGTTGTGTCTAATGTAATGGGTGGGTTCGCGCCAATATGCAATAAATGAATGGGGCAGTAAGAGCCAAGTTACTGACCATACTAGGTACAGGCTCGCAGAGGCCCATCCCTGAACCTGACCGCCATGACTCATTGTTGCCACATATTCTTGGACCACTTTTCCCATTATAATGCAAATTAGTAGCAGGGTCTGGGACCAGGATAGGGCCAAGAATGATGCCAATGCCACAACGAGCTCACTGGTGGAGCTCATGACCTGGATCCAATCTGACTTCTTCTTTTCCCTTATTATTTGTAATTTCCTCATAGAAGACACAACTGCCCTTCAGGGCTGCTGCATCTTCCCTTAAATAATATTGTTGAATTTTTGGTATATTGAGAGTGACTGGTTCTTCTTATAAGGTAAGATGGAGTTTTGAATGTCTATTGTATGAAGACAACAGACCAGATGGTGACTATAATTAAGATATAACTCCTTGGTAATTTTACTGGAAGTTGTATTATCTTGTCATTACTTAGATGATGGCACGCTGCCCTAATCTTCCTGATCCTAAGTAAAGCCTTGACGTAACACAACATAAAGTAATAATACAAAAGCTTATACATTAAATTATAGAACTGTAGGAATATTTTATTGTTTTTATTAGTAATAACTTGGGATGATTTATAGGGTTCGATGTTCACCATATCTTACCCATGATACCTCAATTTCAATGGCACTTGGCCAGAGAAAGTAATGAGATTGTTTGAGGGTCTACAATCCATTCAACTCAAAACATCCTAATCATCTCAGAGTCAGTCTCAAACTCAGAAATATATTCAAGACAACATTTCTAACGCACCTGTAAATAGCTGAACTGATGCTCATCTCAAGCAATCAGAAGCACATACCAAGGTGATTCATACCGCCAATTAATAATTAAATTGATCAAAAACTTGATCGACATTAAAAACTAATTTTGACATAGACCAACAAAGCCCACGTGCCCAGGTTATTTAGTCAGCTATTGTTATAGGTCTGACTAAACCAACAAAGCCCCCGTGCCTGTGTCATCATAGTCAAATATTATTAAGTAGAATTGCTAGGCCACAAATTTTAAGCTGTACATTAGCTTAAAATATTCCTGGTCACTGATGTCCAATATAATTCATAATAAATTAAGCTTGTTAATATTATTATGTCCCTATCTAATATTTGACAATTAGATTCAGTCAACAACTCAACCTTTCCCCCGCCTTGACTGGATATAAATGGTGGTACTCTTTTCTCTTATTAACAATGTCCAACTTTTCTCGCTCATCCAAGTATGAACAATATATCAATAGTTTTTCTGCCACTAACTGACAAATCTTCTTATGACTAAGCAAGTCTATGCAACATGCAATGGTTAACTTGGGTGTGTTGCCTACAATTTCACAAGCTGGATTGACCAGCTACGCTTCTACAATCCTTGAGGGTTCATTTTCGCATCCCACAGTACTTTCACCAATCATCAATGAACCCAAACAAACCCCTTTGACTCCAATTACTATTCATTAAACTTCTCAATGGGTCAAGTGAGATCCTCCTACAACTCTTTCATTAACCCTTCAGGCTTCAGAAGTCAAACACCCTCAAGAAACTCTTATCCGACACCAATTCACTTTGGATGGTGATCTTCTTCCTGACTTTTTGTTTGCCCTTTTTTCTATTTTCCCTTCTGAAAACCTCATTTCCTCTCTACATGTGGGCAGTGTGGCTTCATTAGGTTTTGAGCTTGATTCAATGTCGGAGCTTGTAAATGCCTATTTATCATCTGTACTCACTAGTGGTCCTGAGATTTCCCCATTTGATAAATTGAGGCCAATCAGGCCAGTATTTTTGCTAACTCAGTTTCTAGGATTTGGTGCAAATCCACTTCAGTGCATATGGATTTACACGTTCTGTTGGGCCTCAAGGCTTGGGTTTCTAAAGATCGATGTATCCTGTTTTTATACCAAAAACTTTGTAAAAGCCTGGCAAAAGGGCTTCCAGAAAAGTATGTTCCACAGATGGCTCTTCTGGGCGCGTGCGTTCACTTCCCTCCTTCCTCATACCCCTCTGATACCATGCCCAATATGCGCAGGGTATTAGATAAGGCGCATTTGCAGATGTTCCGTGTAAAAGTTTTCCTCCCCCCAGCTTTCCCTTGTATCAAAAGTCTCCTTACTGACTGTATTTTCCTTTCGGTGGCATTTACTCCCAAATCAAACCTTTCCTGTCTGTTCCAAAGTCCATTTCAATGGTATTTCCCTCTGGTTTGATGGCCTTTCTTAAGCCAACAAGGCCAGCATGCCTGGTGCCAAGCTTTTTTAGGTTTGGCACATCTTTGGCAGGGTTTGGATAGTCGAGATTTGTTTGAAATTCGCATTTCTCTGATTTGATCTAACTCTCCTCCTCCTCCTGAAGTAGCGTTACCTAGTTTTGATGATGACAAAACACATATTTCTGAATAAAAGAGTATAGTTATTTATTACTTTTCTGATTTTTAATATTATTAATGTTATTATTATTATTATTATTATTTTAATCTTTATGATATGGATGAAGGAATTTAGCATGTACTTGATTCATAACCCAGCTTCCTTGATCCTTTATAGTGTATACATCAACAGATGATTTTTCCAATACAATAAATAGACCTTTCCAAAGTGAGGCAAGCTTGTGCACGTGGCCTGCGCTATGAGTATCACAATATACTACTAAGTCCCCTTCTTCAAATTTAGTCACCATAGCCCATTTGGCATCGTCGTAGCTCTTCTGAATAGTTTTTTGACTAATTGCATTTCGATAAGTTTCTGATTGTAACTTGATTAATGTCCTCACCAGCTGCTCAACATAATTAATCTGACTAACTGCTTCAGTTGAACTGAGGAACAAATATAATAATGGAGGCAAAGATGGCTGTCTACCATACAGAAGTCAAAATGGAGAGTGGCCAGTACTGCTGTGATGTCCAATATTGTACACAAACACGGTAGCACTAATAGAGGTAGCCCATTGTGAAGGCGCTAAGGCTGCGTTTTTGCATAAAATGCTGACTATAGTGCCATTCACTCTATACCATACCATTAGTTTCAGGATGGTATGGTGTTGATAACACTCCTTTGATAGACATCTTTTCATTTAGCTGTTGTATCATTTGAGCAGTAAAATTTGTGCCATTATCTGTCAAGATCTTCTGTGGGCATCCGTGTGTCATGGAAATGGCAGAATAAGTTTAGACTGGCCTGCCAGTCAGGGTGCGTAAGCATCCAGAAAGCAAGCCAGAATGCCAGAGGCATTGCCGACTGTATGACTTGATATGGAGCTGGGAAATAGGGTACCACAAAATGGTGGCGGAACGTTAGGTTTAGGAGTATCCCAACAGCAAACCACACTGAATAGATTTTGGACCCAGGAGTTCTGCTAACAGGGGTGGAAACTAAAGAGATAGTTTCGGTGAGATTCTTGGTTGTTAAGACCATTTCGTTGGGGGTAAAAGAGAGGTGGATTTTCTCTTGTAGTTGGCAAACATAGGGCCATAAAATCCCTGTATATTGCTGCTAAAAGGTCATGGGAACCGGGTTGTAGAGCCAAAAATTTTGAACTTGTCAAGTCCAATTGGTGATAGAGGGAATCATGGTAACCAAGAGAATTGGTATGGCCCACCCAGAGTGCAGAGCGGTGGACCACCAGGCAAACACCATATGGAATATGGTTGAAGGGAGGGAGATAAAAATTTGGGGTTTTTTTAACAAAATTTATTTGGGAAATAAAGTAAGAAAAATTGACCAACAATCTTATCAGTGCCTTGCAGCTGATTAAATAGTGGTCAATTGGTGAAAATGTGGTTGGGATCCACAAATTTGGCCTAACTGGCAAATTGGATGGTAGAGGGGGGTTTTATTCTTTAGGAACTGTCATCGCAAAAATCTGGTGGCGGTTAAAGTCTCTGTTGGTTCAACCTCAAATGTCTGGACCAGGGGTCAATTATGTTTCTGACAGTTAGCATGACAGCATTTGTCCCGATGAGCGATGGGAATCCCCCAAGGCCATCCAATATAGGGATAAAACCATTTGGTTGGGAATGGGTTCAGGACAGCCAACCCACCCGCGCTCAGTCAATTAACCATTTGTTCAGTCAATAGAGGCCCATTGGGCGCAATGCCTGAATTACTATTGGAGGGTTTTGAACTCTCGGCGATGGCGCCCAATATTTATCTGCTGATTCTAGGGTCAAATTGGAACCCTCAGGTGATTTGGCCAATGTTTCATTCTTCATGCTTTTATAACCATTCAAATTTTGGCCATCATCCCAATTGTCACCCAAATTAGATCTGACTGATTTCATTTCAATAATCTCAGCACATATTTCACTGATTCCCTGCAACAGTTCTGCCAAGGTGAGTGAGGAAATTGGGGGTGGGATCCAAAGTGGATGGGCTGTCACCCATCGCTCATCAACTACATGGGCGAGATCACCTTGGGTGATGAGGGGTACTGCCATCCTCTTTGGTGTTTTCTTACTTGAGAATGGAAAGATAGCTCAATTGAGAGCCAAAGGACACTCCATGAGACTTACATTACCCTTTCCTTTTCCCAAAGGGATGGCCCCCCACCAGGAAACTGCACCAGAGCCACATTTTCATGCGCTTTGGGTAACTTGATAGCCATAATCGTCACGGCCTTCTGCAGCGGGTGGGGAGCCTTGGGGTGGGATGTGTGGAAAGCATCAACCAGGTCCATACAATTTATGCAATCACGCGCCTTGGCCCAACTGTTTTCGTAAGCTGGATATCCTTTCCAGGCCACAAGGTATTGGACTAAACATCGCGACTTCTTAGATGCCATGATGGCCTCCACTTCGGCTTCCTCCTCATTGTTGATGATGATTGGTTCTGGGTCCATGGGAATCACACCCTTGATGGGTGACAGCTGGGATACATGGAAAACTGGGTGTTGTTTCCAATGCGCGGGAAGCTTCAATTGAAACGCCCCATTACCAATACCTCCTCCACTAAGTGGGGACCTGAACGCTTGCTGGCGAATTTTTGGGAAGGGGTTTGGATTTGCAAATGGTGGTTACTGAGCATGACATAGGAACCCACCTTAAAGTCATGACCCGGAAGGCACTTACAATCCACAAATCACTTGTAGTCATCAATAGCTTTAGTAAGGTGTTCACACACTAAAGCTTGGGTTGATTGAATATGGCCAGCATGATCCGCGGCAGCTTGCACTTCTGGTCGCAAGCATGCCCTGACTGAGAATGATGGGTTATAACCCAACGTTGCTTCATATGGTGAGAAACCCATGGAAGCATGAGTCCCATTATTATATGCAAATTGGGCAAGAGGCAGGTCATTGGCCCAGGTATCCTGCGCTACTACCGCATAACAATGCAGGTACTGTTCAAGAACTTGGTTAACCTGCTTGGTCTGGCCATTGGACTGGGGATGATACGCCATGGATTGACAGGGGGTTATCTTAAGGATCGACAAGAGTTTGCTCCAAAACTGGTGGTAAACTGGGTACCCCTGTCACTAATGATTTCCTGGGGAAGGCTGAACATTGAAAACACATGGTGAACGAATAGATGCACCATTTCTTCCGATCTAATTGCAGAAGTACAAGGAATGAACAGGGAAAATTTGGTAAAGTGATCTACCACCACCATTACCACTGTGAAACCATTGGAGCAGGGGAGTTCAACAATGAAATCTATGGACACCAAGGTCCATGGACCTTCCGCCTGTTGTAAAGGGTGCAGGAGGCCATTTTTTCTGGAATGATCTGACTTGGCCCTAGCACAAGTAACACAATTGGTGATCCAAGTTGGAACCTCTTTGGTTAGTCCTGCCCAATTAAAGGTTCACTTGATCAGATCGATGCATTTCTTGTTACTGGGGTGTCTGACCATGGGGGGATCATGGTGTGTGCGGAATACATTCAGGCGGAAGGAGGGAGGCACCCAAACATGAGAATGAAAGTAGATGAGACCTTCTTCTAAAGAATATAGGGAGTGTTTGGGGCTCGAGTGAGTCAAGTGTTCAATCAACTCCACGCCCTCAGGGCAGGCCATTTGACCAGCTAGCACCTGGGCCAATAATGGATCGTCAGGTGACAACATGGCGGAGGAAACAACGGAGGGAGCAATTGATAGGATTTGAGTAGCAGGGATCATGGTAATGAGATCCTCTTCCTCAGGTTCTGAGGGGCAGTGAGTGGGACTATGGCTTAGGAAATTGGGAAGGACATTTAGCGCACCCTTGACAAATTCATATTTGAAGTTAAAACTGCACAGGTCCTGATAGGTTCAGGCTTGCCGGTGTGCCAATTTTTGGGATTGATAAAATACAAGAGAGCTTGGTGATCTGTGCGAACCATTAACTCATGACAAGCACCTTGCAACAGGTACCAATGAGTTAATGCCCATGCAACAGCGGCCAGTTCCTTGTCATAGATGGCCTAGGACTGCTCTGTAGCAGTGAATTTTTGGGAGAAATAAGCGACCAGATGTTTGAAACCATCGTGGTCCTGAAGCAGCACTGTGCCCACAGCTACTGACAAAGCATTGCATGCGACGATATATGGTTTGGTGGGATCAGCATGTTTCAAAATGGGAGGGGACATGAAAACTTCTTTAATTGATTCAAAAGCCTGCTGGCATTTGGGGGTCCAACAAAATGGTACATTTTTTCCCTGTGAGGGGGTGGAGCGGGGTGGCCAACTGGGAAAGTGCGGGGGAGAATCTCTTTAGGAAAATGATAGTACCCAAGAAACTTAAAAGCTGCTTCTGTGTAGTTGGGGTTGGCCATTCTCAGATTGCATCTAATTTGTTGGGGGGATGGCGACCCCTTCTTTAAGTACCAGGTTTCTGAGAAATGTAACCTCTTCCTTGTAAAACTCACATTTGGAAGCTTTGAGGAACAGGCCTGCTTTGTGCAAAGCAACCACCACTGCTTCTAAGTTGATAGCGTGTTGCTCAGGAGTTGGGGAATGGACTAGGATATCATCAATATAAGCAATAGCACAGGAAAACTGGAGATCACCTAACGCATTGTCAATCATTCGTTGAAATGTAGCAGGAGCATTTTTCAACCCAAAGGGCATTATGCAAAATTGGAAAATGCCTCGCCTCATTCAGATTGTGGTCAACCATTCTTGTCCTTCCATTACTCAAATCTGATTGAAAGTGTTCACCAAATCCAATTTTGAAAAGACATGGGATTTGGCGATTGCCTGACTGATTGTCTGCTCCAGGGGCAATGGGTAGGGGTCTGTAACTGTGATTATGTTCAGGTGACCGCAATCTACGCAAGGGCGGAGTGATCCATCCAATTTTCTTGCAAAGATGATAGGGGAAGCGACGAGAGACGTTTCTTTAAACAACCAGCCTTTTTTAACATATCATCCAACCAGGTATTGAGTGCAACTTCTTCTTCCGCCATATGGGGATACAACAGGCAATTGATGTTCACCAATTCCACAGTTGTCCAAAATCCACAATTGTACCTAGTATGTTTTGGCAGATGGTCTGCCTTTTCCATGTCGAAAATCCTGTGATATGGCATTAAATTTTTGGGGAACTCAGCTGGAATGCCCGCAGAAGTGACTAGGGTGGTGATAGAGCTGGTTCCTTGGATTTTCTTGAGGGTGTTGATCAGAGGGAACTCTCCTTCCAAATTGTCATTGGCAAATGACAATGTATTCAATTCCAAATGAATCCTTACATGTTGTTGGCGCCACCATCCCACCCCCAAGATCACCGGAAATACCAGGTTTGGCATGGCCAAAAAATGATTGCAGAAGTTATATTGGTGAATTGAGAAGTATATTGGTTGGCGAACAACATATAAAGACTGATAAGCAGAGGAGGCCACCATTACTGAGGAGCCCACATCCATATCCAGTTTTAGTTGTTGTGCCAACTCTACACTCATGAAGTTCCCCGCTGCTCCAGTATCCACCAGAGCTTTGAAGGAGACATGGTGGGAACTGATACTAATTCTCATGGGTACAAGAAAATAAGCGCAATTTTGTTTATTGGGAGATATGACTGACTCATGGGCGACTGAAGAAATGATAGGTGGGTCAGGACCAGGGTCAGGATTCTTAGCTGGAGCGAAAATTGGAAGGACCAGGACTGGGCTAATTGTTTCCTTCATCTGGGCTTGAACAGAATCGTTAAAAGTTATCTCTGGGAATGCTAACTCAGACTCAGGAGTTCCGGCAGAGTTGGAATCCATGTCCGCTACTATTTTAGTGTTGGGCACGTCATCTGCGCCATTGTTAAGAAATCCTATCATGAAATTCCTTTCCTGATATGAGGAAACGTGGCGAGGCAAAGCTTTGATAGTAGTTGCGGTGACGCCTATTTGATCTATTGATCCTTGGGTGGTAGACCAAACCACGTGGTGAGTGGAAACTGAATCCAAACTCGCTCTAAAGACTGCCTGAAGCATGTCAATAGATAGTTCTGACGCGGGAGCCAGCTCACAAAAGGTAGAGATCAAAGAAGCCAAACTAGGGGCTTTGGCCATGGCAAAGAGCAGTTTAAATAAATGGTCTGATTGGGACAAAAGGGGGTTCAAGGCGGCCAATACAACAGTCATCAGGGAGGCAGGGTCTCCTTTTTGTGTGGAAGAATGTAAAAGACTTCTCACCCAGTGATGAGCCTCCCCATCCATGGCATCTAACAATGTGAGACCTTGTTGGGTCTCAGATATCGCAGAAGCGTTATTGAGTGTGATTGTTGTGCACATTTGTACTTCAGTGAGTGCATCCAGAACCTGATTGGCGATTTCTTGGGAAGGGATACTCGATATTTTCCCCAGGATGGAGGAAATAGGAGGAGATGCGATCGTCACCTCTTGGGTAGCTTGAAGGAGTTTTCCCAGAATAGAGCAAATGCTTCTCCCAAAGTCAGAGAGTGACCAAACAAGCAACAAACAGCATACAACTGATTGCACGTTCATCTGGTAGAGAGTAACCACTGCGGCACCAAATTCAAAAATCAAGGCGGAAGTGGCTGGAAGTAATGGTTGGTCAATTATGTCATGGAAATGGCAGAAGAAGTTTAGACTGGCCTGCCAGTCAGGGTGCGTAAGCATCCAGAAAGCAAGCCAGAATGCCAGAGGCATTGCCGACCATATGACTTGATATGGAGCTGGGAAATAGGATACCACAAAATGGTGGCAGAACGTCAGGGTTAGGAGTATCCCAACAGCAAACCACACTGAATAGATTTTGGACCCAGGAGTTCTGCTAACAGGGGTGGAAACTACTGGGATAGTTTCTGTGAGATTCTTGGTTGTTAAGACCATTTCGTTGGGGGTAAAAGAGAGGTGGATTTTCTCTTGTAGTTGGCGAACATAGGGCCATAAAATCCCTGTATATTGCTGCCAAAAGGTCATGAGAACTGGGTTGTAGAGCCAAAAATTTTGAACTTGTTGAGTCCAATTGGTGATAGAGGGAATCATGGTAACCAAGAGAATTGGTATGGCCCACCCAGAGTGCAGGGCGGTGGACCACCAGGCAAACACCATATGGAATGTGGTTGAAAGGAGGGAGATAAAAATTTGGGTTTTTTTAACAAAATTTTTATTTGGGAAATAAAGTAAGAAAAATTGACCAACAATCTTCTCAGTGCCTTGCAACTGATTAAATAGTGGTCAATTGGTGAAAATGTGGTTGGGATCCACAAATTTGGCCTAACTGGCAAATTGGATGGTAGAGGGGGGTTTATTCTTTGGAAACTGTCATCACAAAATTTGGTGTGGGCTGAGTCTCTGTCAGTTTGACCTCAAATGTCTGGACCAGGGGTCAATTATGTTTCTGACGGTTAGCATGATGGCGTTTGGCCCAACAAGTGACAGGAATCCCCCCAAGGCCATCCAATATAGGGATGGGACCATTTGGTTGGGAACAGGTCCAGGACAGCCAACCTGCCTGTGCTTGGTTAATTAACTATTCATTCAGTTGATAGAGGCCCATTGGGTGCAACGCCTGAATTACTATTGGAGGGTTTTGAACTCTCGGCAATGGCACCTGAAATTTGTTCTGCTGATTTTGGGGTCAAATCAGAACTGTTGGGTGATCCAGCTGATGTTTCATTCTTCATGCTTTTACAACCATTCAAATTTTGGCCATCAGCCCAATTGCTGCCTGAATTAGATCCAACTGATTTCAGTTCAATAATCTCAGCACAGATTTCACTGATTCCCTGCAACAGTTCTGCTGAGGTGAGTGAGTAAATTGGGGGTGGGATCTAAAGTGGATGGGCTGTCACCCATCACTCGTCAACTATGTGGGCGAGATTACCTTGGGTGATGAGGGGTACTGCCATCCTCTTTGGTGTTTTCTTACTTGGGAATGGAAAGATAGCTCGATTGAGAGCCAAAGGGCACTCCCCAAGACTTACATGAACTTGGCAGTAGGTAAGGCCCCGACGTCTCAGATTGCTTTTTCTTCCACCCAATTCATAAGATGGTCGATAGCAACAATTATGTATTTGTTGCCTAAGCTGCTCACAGGCAAAGGGCCAACTACATCTATCAATATGGTATGCCAAGCCCAGTTGGGTTTGTTTAAACAATACTTCACATCTGACTTCATAGGTTTTGTAATTTGACAAGAATGACATTTGTTGAGTACATCTTGGATATTGAATCACATTGAATCCCAGTAGTAATTTGACCGAATTAATTCTAGCATCTTAGTTAATCATCTTTGCCCCACGGCCTTGTGCGCTTTTGTAATAATTTCCATTTGGTCAGAAGGTTTTGGGAAAAATTGACGCTGCCCATCAGGCCTGAGCTTGTATAAAACTCCATTCTGATATTCAGTGTCAGTTAATGCTTTTTTTATTGCTTTTTTCACTTCAGTTGGCTCATCCTCATATTTCCAATTAATCATCTTTTTATGGAGTTCATCAGCTAAACTGCTCAGGACAGCTACAATGGGAA